>PVKZ01000842.1:0-209287 GCA_004027375.1 Macroglossus sobrinus
ATTGATAAACGGGGTGATGCCCTGCGCCAGCAGCTCGTCGATCATCGCGTTATAGAACGCCACCGCCTGCGGGTTCACCTCACCGTCGCCGTCCGGGATCAACCGCGACCACGAGATCGAGGTTCTGAAAGTATTATGGCCCAGCGTTTTGAGCAGCCCGATATCGGTGCGGAAATGGTCATAAAAGGTCGAGGCCTCGGTCGGCCCCACCCGTCCGTGAAAGCGCTCGGGCGCGATCTCGTACCAATAGTCGAAGATGTTGCGACTCTTGCCGTCCCGCGCGGCCGCCCCTTCAGACTGCGGCGCGGAGGTGGCGCTGCCCCACCAGAACCCGTCGGCAAATTGATATTCCATACTCGCGTCCCTCGCGGGGCGGCCGCGCCGCCCCGTTCCACAGTTAGAATTTCAGCGCCTTGGCGATGTCTTCTTCGCTTTCCGTCGCCGCGTCGATCTGGCTCTGCGCCTTGTTGGAGATCGCCACGAACGGCAGATAGATCACGGTGGCGACCGCCAGGTTGAACAGGCTCAGCAACATGGCCATGATGCTGCCGTTGGTGTTGAAGAACGCCCCCAGGCCGACCGGCATGGTCCAGGGTGCGATGTTGGTGATCGGCGGGATCAGCCCGGAGTAGTAGGCCAGGGAGGTGATAATGGTCAGCACCGGCTGCACCAGGATGAACGGAATGAACATCACCGGGTTCATGATCACCGGCAGACCGAACAGTATCGGTTCGTTAATCTGGAAGATGCCGGATGGCGTCGCCAGTTTGGCGACCTGGCGGTAATCTTCGCGGCGCGAGGCGATGAAGATGGCGATGATCAAGCCCAGCGTCGAGCCGGTGCCGCCGAGGTAGATGTAGGAATCGACGAACGGTTTCGCCCACATGTGGAACTCTTTTCCGGCGGCCACCGCCGCTTCGACCGAACCGTATTTGTTGTACAGCTCCACGTTTTCCAGCGCGAACGGCGTCATGATGCCGCTGTCCAGCGCCGCCAGCGCCATGGAGCCGTGCACCCCAAAGAACCACAGCAGCGAGGAGAACAGCACGTACACCCAGCCCACCACGCTGCCCATCTTGGCCAGCGGCGCCGAAATGCCGTCCATGATGATCTGGTGAAAGTTGGTGCCCCAGTGCGCCAGCGCGAACGCCACCAGCCCCATGATGGAGAGGATGATGAAACCGGGGATCAGCGCCGAGAAGGAACGCGACACCGAAGCCGGCACGCTGTCCGGCAGGCTAATCACCCAGTTGCGCCGCACGATGAAGGCAAACATCTCGGCCACCGCCAGCCCAATCACCATACCGGAAATGATGTTGGCGCCGCCCAACCAGTTGGCTCCCACCGCATAGGCCTCGCCGACATTGAACGGTGTGACGGTCATAAAGGCCGCCACCGCCAGCAGCGCCGAAGCGAGCGGATCGACCTTGCGCTCTTCCGCCAACGCCATGCTGATAAAGAACGGCGTCATCAGTGACATGATCCCCAGCGTGCCGTTGTAAACGCTGCCGCCGATGCTCTTCAGACTATTCAGCGTCTCTATGGTAGAGGCATCTAACCTTACGCCCAGAGAATAGAAGAACGATCCTTCGCCGAAGCTCAGAAACACATTGTTGATCAACACGAACATCGCCCCGGTCAAGGTCAGCGGCATCAGGCGGATAAAGCCATTCTTGATGGCGTTGACGTGGGGCTGCTTACCGATTTTTACGGCGAAAGGCAGGATAACCTTCTCGAGCGAGGCAATGAGGGTATTCACGGCGGCCTCCTGTTATTGATTGGCTTTCTTGATGGCGGCCACCGCGGCCTTCAGCACGCCCAGCCCATCGACCTTGCCGTACAGCAGCGGATCGATGACCTCAACGGGTTTATTGGGCAGCTGTTTTTGCACTTCCGGCAAGGTGTAGGCGATCTGCGGCCCCAGCAGGATCAGATCCGCCTCAACGCCTTTCTCCGCAGCCAGCGCTTCCGGGTAGGCGGCGATGATCACCGGCACTTCATATTTCTCGGCCTGCGCCTTCATTTTTGATACCAACAGGGAAGTGGACATACCGGCAGAACAAAACAGATAGATTTTTTTCTTTTCCATACCAAGCACCTCAGATAATCAAAAAAACCCCGTGTTATTTGTATGCCAGATGCAATCACGATTGCTTCACGCACATTCCTTATGAAAATTTCCGTCACGTTGCCCTGGTTACGGACAGTATACGGAGCATGAAAAACGGATCGGTAAGCCAGGAGAAGACATAACCGTCTCTCATTGACCTGACGGATTGACCCCCTTCACATTTCGCACAAAAAAATAGTGTGACCGGGCTCTCAAATAACCGATAAAAACTCGGAATATTCGCAATAAATATTCAAATAACAATTATAAACAGCAAGTTACAAACTCACCGAGAATTTAAGGGGTTATTTGCGCCTGAACAAACGAAAAGGGAATAAAAATAGTTCAAGCTTGATTCACCTACGGCCATCCGAACGCGATAACCGGTGAAGAGGATTAGGTGGGCAGACGCAGCAACTCGATCACCGTGCTCAGCGCCACGGAATGATTCCTGCGGTTGGGATAATAGAGGTAAAAACCGGTAAACGGCACGCACCAGTCGGTCAACACCCGCCGCAGCCGCCCGCTCGCCAGGTGTTCTTCTACTTCTTGTTCGATGGCGAAAGCGATGCCGACGTGCGCCAGCGCCGCCTGCACCATCATCCTGCCGTCATCGAGTATCAACGGGCTGTTAACCGCCACGGAAAACCGCTGCTCGCCCTGCTGAAATGCCCATTTGTAGCGCTCGCCCGATGAGGCCTTACGCCAACCGATGCAGCGGTGCTGCAGCAAATCCTGCGGATGCGTCGGTTCGCCGTGCCGTTGAAAATAATCCGGCGTGGCGACGATGGCGAAACGCAGATCCGGCGTCAGACGCACCGCGCGCATATCGTTGTGCAGATCCTCGCCGAGCCTAATGCCGGCGTCAAAGCCCTGCTCGACAATGTTGGCGAACCCCTCGTCCGCCACCACTTCCAGCGTAATGCCGGGGTACTCGCAGGCCAACCGCCCCAGATGCGGCACGATGGCGAGCTCGATGGCCGAACGCGGCGCGTTGATGCGCACCAGGCCTCGCGGCCCTGCACGAAACGCATTCAGGCTCTCCAGCGCGGCGTCGATGTCGGTAAAAGCCGGCACCAACTGCGCCAGCAGGTGCTCTCCGGCCTCCGTCGGCGAGACGTTGCGGGTGGTGCGATTCAGCAGGCGAATGCCCACCTGCGCTTCCAATTCGCGCAGGGTGTGGGTGAGCGTCGGCGGCGTCACGCCCAATCGGGCGGCGGCGCGGCGGAAGCTGCGTTCACTGGCGATAGCCACAAAGGCCGCCAGGCCGGACAGTTCAGGTTTTTTCATGCTATTGATATAAATTATCTAATAGTGAGATGAATTTTTAGCGGATAGTTATCCGTCATCTAACAACATAGCATTGCGATCGACCCCATTACCAGGTATCGATACGATGATTAATGCTACAGCTCCAACTCATGAAACGCCGCGCCGTCTGGCGGGCAAAGTCGTACTGGTGAGCGGCGGCGGCACCGGCATCGGCCGCGCCGCCGCGCTGGCCTATGCCCGCGAAGGCGCCAAAGTCGCGCTGGCCGGCCGACGCGCGGCGGAAATCGAAGCCACGGCGCGCGACATCGCGCTGGCCGGCGGCGACGCCCTGCCCATCGTGGCCGACGTCTCCCAGGAAGACGATATCCGCCAACTGATCGCCACGGTGACCGCCCATTATGGCCGGCTCGACGTCGCCTTCAACAACGCCGGCATCATCGGCAACTTCGCCCCCATCACCGAACAGAGCAGCGAGGATTTTGACCGGGTAATCGCCATTAACCTCAGAGGCGTCTGGCTGGCGATGAAATACGAGATTGAAACCTTTCTGGCTCAGCGCTCGGGCGGCGTGATCATCAACACCTCCTCCTGGCTGACCCACGGCGCGCTGGCCGGCTCATCCAGCTACTCCGCCAGCAAGGGTGCGCTCGATGCGATGATCCGCGCAGTGGCGCTCGAATACAGCGGCCAGGGCATCCGCGTCAACAACATCAACCCCGGCATCATCGACACGCCGATGGCGCGCGGCAGCGTGGCTGACAGCGCGGCCTTCGCGCCCTTTATCGCCCACACGCCCGCCGGCCGCCTGGGCGAATCGGAAGACATCGGCGATGTGGCGCTGTGGCTGGCGACGGACGAAGCCCGCTTCATCACCGGCCAAAGCCTGCTGGTGGACGGCGGTTACACCATCGCCGGCATGCGTTGAGGAGACGAGGCCATGAACTACGTTCGGCTTGGCGACAGTGGCCTGAAAGTGTCTCGCCTCTGCCTGGGTTGCATGACCTACGGCGATCCGGCCTGGCGGCCCTGGGTGCTGAAGGAAGACGAAGCGCGCCCCTTTATCCGCGAGGCGCTGGAAGCGGGCATCAATTTTTTCGATACCGCCAACATTTACTCCGGCGGAGAAAGCGAGCGCATTCTCGGCCGCGCGCTGAAGGCGTTTGCCCGCCGTGAAGACGTGGTGATCGCCACCAAGGCCTATTTTCCAATCGACGCGCAGCCGAACAGCCGGGGGCTCTCGCGCAAGCACCTGCTGCACAGCGTCGACGCCTCCTTGCAGCGGCTGGGAACGGATTACCTCGATCTGTTCGTGCTGCACCGCTTCGACACCGAAACGCCGCTCGAAGAAACCGCCGACACCCTCGACGGCCTGGTGCGGGCGGGCAAGATCCGCTATCTCGGCGCCTCCTCGCTGCACGCCTGGCGCCTGATGAAAATGCTGGCCTTTCAACGTCAGCACCGCCTGGCGCCGTTTATTTCGCTGCAAAGCCAATACAACCTGGTGACGCGTGAAGATGAAGAGGAGCTGATCCCGCTGTGCCTGGAGGAGGGGCTTGGTCTGACGCCCTGGTCGCCGCTGGCCCGCGGCGTGCTGGCCGGCTCCGGCAGCGGCGGCACGCTGCGCGCCGCCACCGACGAGCAGGCGCCCCGTTGGTACGGCGGCAGAAACGAGGTAGAACGCACCGTCACGGCTGTCGCAGAGGTGGCGGCCGCGCGCGGCGTTCCACCGGCGCAAATCGCGCTGGCCTGGCTGTTGGCCAAACCCGGCGTGGCGTCGCCGCTGGTGGGCATGTCCAAGCCGCACCATCTGCAGGATGCGCTGGCGGCGCTCGAGCTCAGGCTATCACCGGAAGACGTGGCCGCGCTGGAGGCGCCAATGGCGCACGCTGCCCGCCCTGAGCGCTGGTAGCCCCCTTTCCCCCATTCCCGGAGATAAACATGTCATACGCTGTTACCGCGCGAGCGGCGTTGCTCGCCCTCGCTGCCGCATTCACCCTTAGCGTTCCGGCGCAGGCCGCCGCCAGCGCAGACTGCACAGAAAGCAGCATGACGCTGCCGCCTGGCGCGCTTTACCCCAACGGCATCGCCCGCGCGACGGACGGTACGCTGTATATCGGCCTGATCACCAGCGGCAACGTGCTGCGCAAGCGGCCGGGTCAAGCGTGGGAAACCTTTTTCCCCGGCGCCGACACGGTGTTCGCCTCAAACGCGCTACGACTGGACGAACGGCGCGGGCTGCTGTGGGGCAATTCGCCGGACTTTCTCTCCGGCGGCAAAGCGCGCGCCAACCGCATCTATGCGCTGAACGTCGCGGATGGCACCCTCAACCGCAGCCTGGCGCTGCCGGCGGGAGAAATGGGCAACGATATCGTGCTCGGCGCAGACGGCACGGTGTACGTAACGGAAACCCGCGGCGGCGGCATCCTGCGCCTGCGGCCGGGCGAAACGGCATTCAGTACGCTGTATCGGGATCCGCAATTGGCGGCTCCCAGCGGGTTGGGGGCCGCCGGGATCGTGCTGCTCGACGACCGGCTGATGGCAGTCGCCAATTTCGGCACCGGTAAGCTCTACACCCTCAGCTATAACGATCCAAAGCCGCAGTTGACGGAAATGCAGCTGCCGCGCCTCATCGAAAACCCGGACGGGATGGGATTGGCGCCAGACGGCGCGCTGATCTTGCTGGAAAACGGGATCCAGAGCGGCCAAGGGCGGATCCTGCGGATCCCGTCACCCAAGGCGGCAGGGATGCACCAGCTTGAGGTCTTGCGCGAAGGCATGGAGTCGCCGGTCAACCTGACTATCACCCCACAAGGCTGCGCCTTCGTCAGCGAGTCGCGCATCCGCCACCGTCTGCTGCCCGGCCATGAAACCGAAGTGCCCGACAGCTTCCGCCTCTATCAACTGCCCTTGCCTCTCACCGCCGCGCAATAACCTCTCCAGCACCACTGCGGGCGGCGACACTTGCGTTGTTGCCCGCAGGCGAACAACAATCTCGCTGCGTTACAAACCGGCCTTGCGCAGCGCTTCCCATTTTTACCTGTGACAGCCGATTGCCCGCTGGGCTAGTATAAGCGTCTGTGCAAACCTTGGGTTTGAGCGCGCCGTTTGGCGTTTTGATGATTTGATTTGCGCCGCCCGGCAAGCGCTAAAAGGGGCGGCGTCTGCTGAAACAATGTGATAGCGAATGACGACAATGAAAATCACAGTTCCCTTTACATTCAATGGATTGGAAAAATAATCGCATGAATAGCACCGATAAACTCGATTCGCACACGCCGATGATGCAGCAGTATGCAAATCTTTAAATAAATTATTGTATTTTATGTTAATTAAAAAATTTAAAGAGATTTAGCATACAGATGGCATACATTTTAGAATGTATAAAAAAGTACTTTAAGATCAATCCGATTTCTGGTAAAAATTCCTTGTGGGACGAATACCTCACTTGATGAAAATGGAAGCGTTAAAGCAAGAAGATCTGTCCTTATGTCTAGGACGACCGAAAGGTCTTTCTGGGTGCACTCTGGCGAGCCATGCGAAAGCTAGACCACGGAGTACAGTACACAGTTGGAAAAAGTTAGTGAAGGTGGGGTGGACTTTATACTCTTGCGTTGCTTCCCTCGGATTCAACTGCCCTTCCTGGCCGTGAGGACGCTAACTTTTATCTAAGAAGGATCGCATGGCAAAGGATTTCTCTTTCAAAAACACTTTCACCCCCATTCAGAAGAAAGAAAGCTTATTTGCCTTATTGGGTATAAGTGATATCGATAAATTTGAAAAGCTGATTTCCGATGGTGTAGAAAAAGCTTACTACATAAAACCACCAATTGAAAAAAAGAACGGTGGTCATAGAATTGTCTACGCACCAAACCGAATGCTGAAATCGATTCTAAGAAAAATAAACAATAAAATTTTCAGCCAAATTAATTTTCCAGATTACCTTTACGGCTCTATTCCTGACAAAGAAAATCCTCGCGATTATATTTTGTGTGCCCAACAGCATTGCAAATCTAAAATCCTTGTGAAAATGGATATCGAAAATTTTTTCCCAACGATGAAGTCAAAATTTGTTTATCAAATTTTTAGAGAATTATTCAGATTTTCAGATGAAGTTTCCAATATATTAACCACTTTAACAACATATGAGGGTTTCGTTCCTCAAGGTGCACCAACGAGTACTTATTTAGCCAACTTATATTTTTATGATTGTGAGCCAAGTAAAGTCAGTTATCTTCGTAATCTTGGATTCAGATATACTCGTTTGATTGATGACATAACCATATCCCGTTTAAATAAAGATGGAGATTGGAAGTTTGTTGAGTCTGTTATTTCTAACTTTATTAAACAAAAAGAATTGACTGTCAATAATGAGAAAACAAAACTTCTATCTGCTAAATCGCCACAATCATTTAAAGTTCATGGATTATGTATTGAGGATGATGCTCCACGATTTACTAAAACTGAAAGAACTAACATAAAAACGCAAGTACATCAAGTTGTAAGGACCGGTTATGGGCGAGATCAAATCCGAATGCAACCAAGTTATCACAAGAAATATTTCTCTGTGAAAGGTAAAATAACGAAACTTAAGCGTGTAGATTGCCCTGATTATCCAGTTCTTAAAAAACTTCTAAAAAAGCATTGCGATCCTCTCCCTGAGCATAAAGAAATAAAAAGAATTAATCGTGTTATATCAAACTTGTCGAAAGATCATGTTAGCATTGGTCATACGGAAAGATACAAAAGTAGGTATTTTCAAGTTGTTTTTCGTTTAGATATATTAAAAAAACTATATCCAGTTGAAGCAAATGAGTTTAGAGCACGGCTAAGACAAATAGGTCCAACTAAGAATGAGAATTAAAAAGCCCTTAACTGATATAATTTCCTATACCATCATCATAATTGTAACATTGTGCTTCATCTCAATGATTACCGCTGCGATAATTGTCTGCATTGATATAGTTAGGACAAGAGATTTACATTTTTGCTTCTCTGAAAATTGCGTATTAAATGCTCAGGGAATTTTTAAAACTCCAATATCTCTTCTGAAGCAATCGTTAATACTCATACCTATTTTTGTATTTTTTATAGGCCTATATAATTATAAGCTGGCGATAATAAATGCGAAAAACAACAACACACTTAACAAAGAGCGTGATTTTTATTCTTATTTAAAAGAAAATACAAGCGAACAGAAGGAATTGATAGAAACACTTAACAAGAAGAGACTCTTCAACGCACTTTTTGATGATGACTTAGATTTCAAAGTAGATGCTAAGGAAAAAATAGAATCTTATCTTAAAACAAGAAAAGCTACTGGCTTACTAAACGAACTTATTGACGATAAAAAAAACAATTATAAAATTAACCTTACGTCCATTACAATACACTTTGGGTTTCACATTGAAGAAGAAGTTGATATAGAGCGTTTAGATGAAATTACTCATAACATATGCATTCTATTGATAGAAATCATTGAAGTCTGGTTTAATATAAATATATCAAGAGAGTAATGTCATATCTAAATAGAAGGGCTGAAATCCTTACCACAAATCAATATTACAGCCCTTCGATTAAAAATGAAATAAATAGGATGGATAAAAATTTATATCAATGATTATTATAAAAATAATAAAAGGTTATACATTATATATGTACTACCCCCCTTAAGGCACAGCATAAGATGCTATTTTAAAAAATAGCATCATCTTCATCTTCATCTTCATCTTCATCTTCATCTTCATCTTCATAAAAATAAGACCAAGCATCTCCATCGCCAATAACACTCAAGTTTTCAATTCTCTCCTTGAACGGAATATTACCTTCTGCGTACCAGTGTTCAATTTCATCCAAAACAACATTATCCTTTGTCCTTTTATTGAAAACCTGAAGATAATCACCAAGCAATGCAATATCCAAATCAAGCGGGGAAATATTTTTGATATGCTCATAGAATTTAGAGTTTTTATCTGTATTCAATATAAACACTAATACTTCTTTCCACATTATATCTCTATCTATGAAATCAAACTTTTTCCTCATTAATAAATATCCAACTTTTGAGTCATACCTAACCTCATCAGTATAGATCCCCTTCCTTGTCGCCGCCCTTTTAATTATGTCATAAATTTGCAGTATAATTTTCGATATTGTCTTACCTACAATTTTCTTCGTCTTCTCCGTATTAGAATAAATACTCTGATCAAGATATCTTTTGTTTGTATCTAATGCTTCATATTTTAATAAAAATGATAGAAGGGCTTCTTTTTCTTTAGATAACTGCTGAATAGTATTTAAACTATATCTGTCATATCTGTATAGATCGTAAAATTCATTTAAAAGAGAGATGAAATCATGATGAACTTGGGATAGGTTAATCCTCTCACTATTTTTTATTCTCGCCAATAAGCTTGAATGATTATGTGTTTTTAGTTTTCCCTCAAACACTTCAAAACCTTCAATATCAGTCTTTTCGTTAAACTCAATCAAAATTATTGCAACTTTTAAAAACCGCTCTACGCCAACTGATATATTATATAATAAATTAAATATTTCGGATTCATAGTGAAAGTTTTCCATTTCATGAAGGGCGTTCAGCCCATCATAAATAAAGGTACCAGCTATATCAAGTTCAATGCCCAACTCAAAATTCTGCCAAAATACATGGGGCTTCACTTTATATATCCTTATTTATTGAAAAAAGACATTTCTTAATAGAATTTTCAAATAACTGTATTATAGATAGTTAACCTTATCAACAAAAATCTTCAGATAGCCGATGGAATAGGGCGTAAATCGGATGCCCCATTTATTACGACATATCTGTTGTTTTTATCAGACGTAGGGAATTTTCCGCATTAGGAATTAAAACTTCTGACCTGCCCCCTGGATTAGATACAACCTTCAGTTAGTAATGTCGGTTGGTTTTTCTTCATATTTCCTGTTTCGCCAGTCCGCTGCAAATTCAGCTGGCGTCTGGTAATCCAGCGATGAATGTGGACGGCACTCGTTATAATCCTGCCGCCAGTTATTAATCGTTTCCCTGGCATAAGCAATATCGCTGAACCAGTGCTCGTTCAGGCATTCATCTCTAAATCGTCCGTTAAAACTCTCAATAAATCCGTTCTGTGTCGGCTTGCCCGGCTGGATAAGCCGTAGTTCCACACCATGCTCAAAGGCCCATTGATCGAGCGCACGGCAGGTAAATTCCGGGCCCTGATCGGTTCTTATTGTCGCCGGATAGCCCCGAAACAGAGCGATGCTGTCCAGAATACGCGTAACCTGAACGCCTGAAATACCGAAAGCAATGGTGATCGTCAGACACTCCTTCGTGAAATCATCCACACAGGTCAGGCACTTGATCCTCCGACCGTTAGCCAGTGCGTCCATAACGAAATCCATCGACCAGGTCAGGTTCGGCGTATCCGGACGCAGAAGCGGAAACCGTTCGGTCGCCAGCCCTTTGCGGCGTCGTCTGCGCTTTACGCTCAATCCATTAAGGTGGTAAATGCGGTATACCCGCTTGTGATTGACGTGAAAGCCCTCCCGACGCAGTAGCTGCCAGATCCGTCGATAACCAAAACGTCTGCGTTCAAGCGCCAGCTCAGTGATACGCCCTGATAAATGTGCATCAGCAGACGGACGCTGAGCGTCATAACGGCAGGTCGACAGGGACAAACCTGTAATCCTGCAGGCACGACGTTGCGACAGACCGGTCGCATCACACATCAACACCACGGCTTCCCGCTTCTGGTCTGTCGTCAGTACTTTCGCCCAAGAGCCACTTGAAGCGCCTCCTTATCCAGCATGGCTTCGGCAAGCAGCTTCTTGAGTCGGGCGTTCTCCTCTTCAAGCGACTTAAGTCGCTTCACCTCAGGAACTTCCATGCCACCAAACTTCTTGCGCCAGGTGTAGAAAGTGGCATCGGAAATGGCGTGCTTACGGCAGAGCTCACGGGCAGAAACTCCGGCTTCCGCTTCGCGGAGAATACTGATGATCTGTTCGTCGGAGAACGCTTCTTCATGGGGGCGTCCTCATGTGGCTTATGAAGACATTACTAACATCGGGGTGTGTTAATCAACGGGGAGCAGGTCAAAGGGATATGTGCTAATATTTATTGGTATAATGAATTGTGGAATTCACTAACATAAGGTCTGAGTGCATCATGGGAGCAATTTCTGGAGCAGTGTTATCCTCTGTTGGTAATGATATAGCCAAAAGAACAATAGCGTCTGTTTTTGATCTTTTAGCCAAAAAATATCAACTCATGGATATACTGAAATTCAAAAGTAATTATCTTGACTATTGTGAAAAGAACCTTGAAATAAAGACTTTAGTTTCCCAAGATAAATCTTTTAACATAGATGAGATTTATATCCCCATCCATATAATGCAGTCAGGCACTCAGACAAGGCAAGAAATAAATGACCTTACAGCTTTAGATAATGATAGAGCTATATTGATAAAAGGATTAGCCGGACAGGGAAAATCAACACTATTGCGAAAATTATTATCTAATAATGCAAAAAGATTTAATCGCCTTCCTGTTTTCTTTGAACTAAAAAACTATAATGGTGGAACTTTAGAGCTGTCTATATCAAAATCATTGAGTCATTATGGAGTTGATATATCTGAATACGCGCTACATAAATTACTTTCTGATAGTAATGTCAAAATCTATCTTGATGCATTTGATGAAGTTAAACCTGAATTTAGACTTGAACTTGTTGATGAAATAAAACGTTTCATTAACTCGTTTAACTGTCATGTTATCTGCACCAGTAGGCCTGACACAGAAATAGATACTCTTTCAGAATTCAGAACATTTACTGTATGTGAATTAACTGAAGATCAAATATTTGGCATAATAAAAAACACAGCATCTGACAATGAAAAATGCGAAGAGTTGTGTGCGGCTCTTAAACGAAGTCCTTTACACACCAATAAAGATTCAATTCTCAAATCGCCTATATTAGTTGTTTTATTCTGCATTAGTTATAATTTAGGTGAAGACATACCAAACACACTCTCACAATTCTATTCAAATATTTTTGATACTGTTTTCCATCGTCATGATAATATCAAGGGAAAAGTTTACAGAGAGCGCCACTGGAATGATAACAGGCGCATTTATAGAGAACTTTTCGACTGTCTGTGTTTTATCTCCCTTAAAGATGGCCTAAATGGATTTAGTCATCAGAAGTTAGTTAATTTTGTATCAATTTCACTCAAGCATATAAATGAAGACGCCTCCATAGCTGAAAAAGCTGTTAAAGAATTATCTTCTATCACAAATTTGATTATTGAAGATGGCTTTAATGAATATCGTTTTATTCATAAGTCAATACAAGAATTTTTTGCTGCATCCTTTATTATTACATTGCATCATGATAAAAAAATTGCATTTTACAAAAGATGTTTTAATGATTATTCTTTTCATACTACATTTCATAGCACGTTATTCTTTCTTGAGGAATTGGATTATTATAATTACCATGAATATGGTTTCATCCCCGCAATTACCGATTTTCTCGGCTTATCTCAGAATATAACAATTGATAATTACACAATTCCTACCATTGTTAAAGATGCTTTTTTTGATAAAATCTCTATGAGAGCAAAATTATCTATATTCAAAGCAAGTAATCGAGAAAGCTATGATCTGGAGAAAACAAACTTCGTTTTCGAAGCATCAGAGGCGTACCCTACCCTTTTTTCGAGTGTATTCATCTTTTCTCTTGATTTTTTAAAAATAGAATTAACCGAAAAAGAGTTAATAAGCCTTATTAAAAAAAATGAAAGTATGCTGGAAAACGGGTGGTGTAAATTAAGCATCAGAACAATTCTTGCATTTAAAAATCTACCTGAGTCAGTAGCTTTAGAAGCATTACAATTAGGAATTGATGTTCTTATTCGAAGAAAATTCAATAAAGCTGTTGATAAGTTGAACAATAGAAAACGTTCATTAGATTCAACTGATTATTTCAACTTTTAATTAGGTTATATAATTTATGCTGTTTTATCTTAATTAGATTTGAATGGCTTTATGTTATTTATTATAAGTATCATTAGTCATCGAGCCACCTGTTATATTGGTAGCTCTTTTAGTAAAGTTTGCAGTTAGAAAAAACCATCTACGTTAACTCTTCAACGCATCATTGAGCGTATATCTTTCCTGTTCAGCGTCCGAAGCACAAACAATACTATTTAGTACTGATATAAATACTTTGTGCCAAATAGTTCTTTCATCCTTGTTTTCCCATGTTTGAAAAAGCGCTTTTTCGATAGCTATCCAGACAACATCAGTATACGGTTTCAGTAATAGTTCTTTGAATTCCTTATCAGTGAGAGTTAATGCATGGGAAATGATTTTGCTTGTAGAGCCAATAGTGATTCGCCAGAAAGGTTGAGGTTCGGTGAAATCAGATAGGCAGTTAAAGGCTAATCCCCTAACCTGAGCAGCGTGCATTGTATTGCTTACTTTGTGATTATCCCGCCAAGAACGGAGGTCTTTCAAAAGATAATTAACGCGCTGGTTTCTTGCTTTGCTATCTTCAGTCTGATATTGAATGTATTGAGGTCCACCCCCGTTCTGTCTGTATCTGGCTAATGATTTAGCACTGATACCAAGATAGAGAGCAGCTAAATCTACACTTAATGTTGTGTCATCAGGCATATCACTAAAAAGTTTCCATACCTCTGATAGTTCTCTCAATGTTTCAACAACACTCATCTCTCAATCCCTTCTATTCACTATTCAGACAATGGCGGGTATTTGGAAGAAGCTAATAGCGCATTGTATAACGTAGGTGCAGTCATCAACATATGCAACTCAATCCGTTGAAGAGCTTCAAATACTCGTTCCTGATCTGGTTCCGCATATCTTTCAGTGGGATCAGTTGTGTTTCGGTGATTTAGTAATCGCTTAACAACAGCATAGGAAGTAAGTTCTTCTGCTACGCGACCAAAGGTTCTTCTCAAATCATGCATACCAAGCTTGACGATATCTGCTTCTACACAAAGGTATTCACGTAAACTTTTACTATCAGAGTAATGACCAACTTTGCTTCTTTTGGAACGGGCAGGGAAAACCCATTTCAGTCTTTCTGGACGAGTTTCTGCTTCCTGAACAATGTCCCGTCTATCTTCTAAAATCCTCTTAACTGCATCGCAGATCGGAAGCTCATGATCATTACGGTTTTTAGTGTCGTAAAAGCGAATGATTTTGTTATCAAGATCAACATAGCTTGTCGTTTTGACCTCTTCTACTGAGAGATACTCTTTCCAACATAATGAAGCAGTTTCTTCCTTACGAGCACCTAGAAGAACCGTCAACAGTAAGTAATCACAACCCAAACGGTTAAAGCTTCTCTTGTTATGCAATGCTGTTAAAAATCGCCCAAGAGTATCTTTTGGTGAAAGCGGATTTCTGACACCTTTTGCTCGGTAACTATCCTCAAGCTCGGAACGAGTCCTGAATTTTTTCTGCACTTTCAGGATAGAAAAAGGATTGTAGGACAAGGAAGGTTGTCGTTGCTGGGTCTGAGCATTCCCAGCTTCAATCTCGATTGCGTGTTTTACAGCAACATTAGCCCATCGGAAGGTCTGCTCCGCTGCGGTCCTTGCTCTACTTGCGATTTGATCAAACTTACCAAGAATTTCATTGCCTGTTAAATCCTTCACTCGTAGACCAGCCCATTCCTTTAAACGATTTTCTGCCTTGTCCAACACTGCCAGAGTGTTTGGTTTGGCAGGTTTCGATCTACCCAAGAGATGTTGGCGGTATTGAGCAAACACTTCACTGATAGTGAGTTCAGAAGCATCAGACTCCCGCCTCACTGCATTAGGATTCCTCTTGGTCAACTTCATCGTTTGCACGAAATTGCGGGCTACATCGCGTGCCTGTTCAATGCTAGCAAAATCAGAGACATTACCAATAGTTGACCTGATAACCTCTTGAGGTGCCCTACCACCCGTAGAAGGTCTGTTTTCTGCTGATGACACACGCCGCTGGATGAAATAGGTCTTTTTCGTGGCACTGATTTTGACACCAAAACCAACGGGTGAATCACGATGGCTGTCAGTGATAAGATACGGTTTTCGTTCTGGATTGGGTAAGTAGACTACTCTGCCTTGCGGATCAAGGCTCGGTTTCACGTCGATAGATAACTTATTGATTATAATCGACTGATTGAGTGTCATTTTCATCGATGTATACCAGTAGTTCAAGTGTGTATACGAGATAGTAGCTAGAATACTTCTGGTATACAAATTTATCGATTTACATGGGTTTAAAGCGGTTTCACATGGGGCCACTTGAGTACTCAACAGACTTAAAAAACGAGTAAAATCAATATGAATGAGTCTATTGACAAGGATCTATCAGACCATACGCCGATGATGCAGCAGTACCTGCGCCTCAAGGCCCAGCATCCTGAAATCCTGCTGTTCTACCGCATGGGCGACTTCTACGAGCTATTTTACGACGACGCCAAGCGCGCTTCTCAACTGCTGGATATCTCGCTGACCAAACGCGGCGCCTCGGCGGGCGAGCCGATCCCGATGGCCGGCGTGCCGCACCACGCGGTGGAGAACTACCTGGCCAAGCTGGTGCAGCTCGGCGAATCCGTCGCCATCTGCGAGCAGATCGGCGATCCGGCCACCAGTAAAGGGCCGGTCGAACGCAAAGTGGTGCGCATCGTCACCCCCGGCACCATCACCGACGAAGCGCTGCTGCAAGAGCGCCAGGATAACCTGCTGGCGGCGATCTGGCAGGACGCGCGCGGCTTCGGCTACGCCACGCTGGACGTCAGCTCCGGCCGCTTCCGCGTCGCCGAGCCGCAGGATCTGGAAACCATGGCCGCCGAGCTGCAGCGCACCAATCCGGCCGAGCTGCTCTATCCGGAAACCTTTGAACACATGGCGCTGATCGAACAGCGCCACGGCCTGCGCCGCCGCCCGCTGTGGGAATTCGAGCTGGAGACAGCGCGTCAGCAGCTCAACCTGCAGTTCGGCACCCGCGACTTGACCGGCTTCGGCGTCGAACAGGCGCACCAGGCGCTGCGCGCCGCCGGCTGCCTGCTGCAGTACGTCAAAGATACCCAACGCACTTCGCTGCCGCACATTCGCGGCATCACCATGGAACGCCAGCAGGACGGCATCATCATGGATGCCGCCACCCGCCGCAACCTGGAGCTGACGCAGAGCCTGTCCGGCGGCAGCGACAACACGCTGGCGGCGATCCTCGATCGTACAGTCACGCCGATGGGCAGCCGCATGCTGAAACGCTGGCTGCACATGCCAACCCGCGACATCAAGGTCCTGACTGCCCGCCAGCAGGCGATCGGCGCATTGCAGGAGCTGTTCGCGGATCTGCAGCCTTCGCTGCGTCAGGTAGGCGATCAGGAACGTATTTTGGCGCGTCTGGCGCTGCGCACCGCCCGGCCGCGAGATCTGGCGCGCATGCGCCATGCTTTCCAGCAACTGCCGGACATCCGCGCGCTGCTGCAGGATGTGAAAACGCCGCACGTGCAGCAGTTGCTGTCGCAGGTAGGCCAGTTCGACGAACTGCGCGAGCTGCTGGAACGCGCGGTCATTGAATCACCGCCGGTGCTGGTGCGCGATGGCGGCGTGATCGCCCCCGGTTACAACAGCGAACTGGACGAGTGGCGGGCACTGGCCGACGGCGCCAGCGACTATCTCGATCGGCTGGAGATCCGCGAGCGTGAAAAGTTGGGGCTGGATACGCTCAAGGTCGGCTTCAACGGCGTACACGGCTATTATATTCAGGTCAGCCGCGGTCAGAGCCACCTGGTGCCGATCCACTATGTACGCCGTCAGACGCTGAAAAACGCCGAGCGCTACATCATCCCGGAACTGAAAGAGTACGAAGACAAAGTGCTCACCTCCAAGGGTAAGGCGCTGGCGATCGAGAAAAGCCTGTACGACGAGCTATTCGATCTGCTGCTGCCGCACCTGGCGGAACTGCAACAAAGCGCCGCCGCGCTGGCCGAGCTGGACGTGCTGGCCAACCTGGCCGAGCGCGCCGATACCCTGAACTACGCTTGCCCGACCATGAGCGAGCAGCCGGGGATCCGCATTACCGAAGGCCGCCATCCGGTGGTGGAGCAGGTGCTGAGCGAGCCGTTTATCTCCAACCCGCTCACCCTGTCGCCGCAGCGCCGCATGCTGATCATAACCGGTCCGAATATGGGCGGTAAAAGCACCTATATGCGGCAAACGGCGCTGATCGTGCTGATGGCGCACATCGGCAGCTACGTGCCGGCCACCAAGGCCACCATCGGCCCGGTGGATCGCATCTTCACCCGCGTCGGCGCGGCGGACGATCTGGCTTCCGGCCGCTCCACCTTCATGGTGGAGATGACCGAAACCGCCAACATTCTGCACAACGCCACCGAGCACAGCCTGGTGTTGATGGATGAAATCGGCCGCGGCACCTCCACCTACGACGGCCTGTCGCTGGCCTGGGCCTGCGCCGAGAACCTGGCCAACCGCATCAAGGCGATGACGCTGTTCGCCACCCACTACTTCGAGCTGACGACCCTGCCGGAGAAAATGGAAGGCGTGGTCAACGTGCATCTGGATGCGCTTGAACACGGCGACACCATCGCCTTCATGCACAGCGTGCAAGACGGTGCCGCCAGCAAAAGCTATGGCCTGGCGGTCGCCGCGCTGGCCGGCGTGCCGCGCGACGTCATCAAACGCGCCCGTCAGAAACTGCGCGAGCTGGAGTCTATTTCCAGCCACACCGCATCGGGCAGCGTCGACGCCACCCAGATGACGCTGCTGCAGGAAGAGACCTCGCCGGCGGTAGAAGCCCTGGAGGCGCTGGATCCGGATTCCCTGTCGCCGCGACAGGCGCTGGAATGGATCTACCGGCTGAAAAATATGGTGTAGTCTGGCGCCAAACGCGGGCATAAAAAAACGGTGAGCATCATGCTCACCGTTTTTATTTGATGCGGTTCAACAACCGACGTTATTCGCGGAACAGCGCCTCAATGCTCAGGCCCTGCATCTGCAAAATCTCACGCAGACGGCGCAGACCTTCTACCTGAATCTGACGGACGCGCTCGCGCGTCAGGCCAATCTCCCGGCCTACGTCTTCCAGCGTCGCCGCTTCATAGCCCAACAGGCCGAAACGACGCGCCAACACTTCACGCTGTTTGGCGTTCAGTTCGAACAACCATTTGACGATGCTTTGCTTCATATCGTCATCTTGCGTGGTGTCTTCAGGCCCGTTGTCCTTCTCGTCGGCCAGAATGTCCAGCAGCGCTTTCTCCGAATCCCCGCCCAGCGGCGTATCCACCGAGGTGATGCGCTCATTCAGGCGCAGCATGCGGCTGACGTCATCCACCGGCTTGTCGAGTTGCTCGGCAATTTCTTCAGCGCTCGGTTCATGATCCAGCTTGTGGGAAAGCTCGCGCGCGGTGCGCAGATAGACATTCAGTTCTTTGACGATATGGATAGGCAAACGAATGGTACGGGTTTGGTTCATGATCGCCCGTTCAATCGTCTGACGGATCCACCAGGTTGCATAAGTGGAGAAGCGGAAGCCGCGTTCCGGGTCGAATTTTTCCACTGCGCGAATCAGACCGAGGTTACCCTCTTCGATCAGATCCAGCAGCGCCAGACCGCGGTTGCTGTAGCGGCGGGCGATTTTCACCACCAGCCGCAGGTTGCTTTCAATCATGCGGCGGCGGGACGGCACGTCACCGCGCAGAGCACGCCGCGCAAAATAGACTTCTTCCTCTGCGGTCAGCAGAGGTGAATAACCGATCTCACCCAGATAGAGCTGCGTCGCATCCAATACGCGTTGCGTAACGCCTTGAGACAACAGCTCTTCTTCCGCTAAATCGTTCTCGCTGGTCTCTTCTTCTACCAGCGCTTTTTCATCAAACGACTCGGCCTCAGCTCCATTCTCGTCGAAATCCGCATCATCATGTAACTCGTTAACTTTCAGCGTATTTTGGCTCATATGCTGCTCCTACCCGTGATACCGCGAGCAGAATCTCAGCGTATTCTGCCCAATCTATCGCTGCGGAAGATAACGCAGCGGGTTTACGGATTTCCCCTTGTAACGAATTTCAAAATGCAAACGTACTGAACTGGTACCGGTGCTACCCATGGTGGCTATTTTTTGACCCGCCTTCACTTCTTGTTGTTCCCGGACCAGCATTGTGTCGTTATGAGCGTAGGCGCTCAGGTAATCATCATTATGTTTGATGATGATTAGATTACCGTAACCCCGTAAAGCGTTGCCTGCATACACTACGCGGCCATCGGCGGTAGCGAAGATAGGCTGCCCACGGGAACCGGCGATATCGACACCCTTATTCCCACCTTCTGATGAGGAAAAGTTATCAATAACCTTACCGTCAGTCGGCCATCTCCAGGTACTGACCGGAGCGCTGTTGCTGACGGTGCTGCTCACAGGTGGAGCGGCTTCCGGCGCGGTAACAGGCGCAGTCGCGGTCCCAACCGCTGCGGCACCTGCTGCAGGTAACATCTTACCTACATTCTGTTTACCCGAGTTTTCAGAATACGCGTTAGTTGATTGAGAATCAACCGTTGCCGTCTGGATCTGGGAGCTGGAAGGTGGCTTCGGAACACCGCCTTTGGTCGCGTCTGTCGTCGCCAACATGCCGCCGCCGCCGTTGGCAGAACCATTACCAAGCTGAATGGTTTGGCCAACATTCAGGCTGTATGGCTCGGGAATATTGTTGCGCTGCGCCAGGTCGCGGAAATCATTGCCGGTGATCCAGGCAATATAAAACAGCGTGTCACCGCGCTTGACCGTATAAGTTTCGCCGCCGCTGTAGCTCCCTTTAGGGATGGCGTTATAACTGCGGTTATAGACTATGCGGCCCTCTGGGCTGGCCTGCTGCACTCCGCCATTATTATTGCCGGATGGAGCGGCACCGCCGCCCCCCACGCTGCTGATAGGAGCCGACGTCGAGGCCGTATTCGTACAACCCGCCAACCACAAACTTACCATCGTACACACCGCTACCCGGCGTAACGTAATCATTGGGCTTCCCGTGCTCATGCTTCCCCCATGACAGCAATATCAGTGATATATCCAAAATACCCTTTACATCGTAGCCGAGCTTTTGCCACTTCCCAGTTTCTGCGATGTAAAGGCGCCGCCGGCCGATCCCTGAACGCCAGCTCATCTCGCGCCGGAGCATCAAAACGCGCGCCAATGCTAACCACATTGGCGTTGCCGCACCATAAGACAACTACGTAGAAAGGCCAATTCTAGTGAAAATTAGCCTGATTGGAACGAGAAAACCTTATCCGGCCATGATGAAAGTGCAACAGATTTTGCAGACGGTCGAAAATTCAGACAATCGCTAGGCCAATTCGCCTTTCACCAACGGCACAAAGCGCACTGCCTCTACCGCATCGATAACGAAATCGTTGCCATGACGCTGAATGCGTTTGAGGGTTTGAGCCTGCTCGCCCACCGGCAACACCAAAATGCCGCCATCGTCCAGCTGCTCCACCAGCGCCTGCGGGATCTCCGGCGGCGCGGCAGTGACGATGATCGCATCGAACGGGCCGCGCGACGCCCAGCCCTGCCAGCCGTCGCCGTGGCGAGTGGAAACATTGTGAAGATCGAGCTGTTTCAGGCGGCGCTTGGCCTGCCACTGCAGCCCCTTGATACGTTCGACGGAACAAACGTGTTGCACCAGATGCGCCAGGATAGCGGTTTGATAACCGGAACCGGTACCGATCTCCAGCACCCTTGAGGTAGGTTTCAGATTCAGCAGCTCGGTCATCCGCGCCACCATATAAGGCTGGGAAATGGTCTGACCGGAACCGATCGGCAATGCGGTGTTTTCGTAGGCCTTATGATCCAGCGCTTCATCGACAAAACGCTCGCGCGGCACCGCTTCGATCGCCCGCAGCAGCTTTTCGTCCCGGATCCCCTGCTGCCGCAGCTGCGTCAGCAATGTTTGCATGCGCTTATTCACCATTCCCCGCTAACCTCTGCCTTGGTTAACCATGTTTTCACGACTTCTTGCGCCGCGTAGGCGGTTAAATCCACCTGTAGCGGCGTTATCGCCACATAGCCTTGTTCCACCGCCGCAAAGTCGGTATCCGGCCCGGCATCAAATTTATCACCAGGCGGCCCGATCCAGTAGATATTTTGTCCGCGCGGATCCTGCTGGCAGAAGACCTTGTCGGCAGGATGGCGGCTGCCGCAGCGGGTAACGCGCAGGCCTTTGATCTCAGCCAGCGGCAGATCCGGTACGTTAATATTCAGGATTTTTCCGGTACGTAACGGTTCACGCTGCAACGCGCGCAGGATGCGGCAGGTAATGGCCGCTGCGGTCGCGTAGTGTTGGTGACCGTTCAGAGACACCGCCAGCGCGGGCAGCCCCAGGTGCCGGCCCTCCATCGCCGCCGCGACGGTGCCGGAATAGATAACGTCGTCACCCAAATTCGGCCCGGCGTTAATGCCGGAGACCACGATATCGGGCGCCGGGCGCATCAATGCGTTGACGCCAAGGTAAACGCAGTCGGTCGGCGTCCCTTGCAACACCGCAATATCCCCGTTGGCCAGCGTCTGCGTGCGCAACGGCGACTCCAGCGTTAAGGCGTTGGAAGAGCCGCTGCGGTTACGATCCGGCGCCACGACCTGCACTTCGGCGAATTCCCGCAGCGCCGCCGCCAGCACCTGAATGCCCGGGGCGCTGACACCGTCATCGTTACTCAGCAATATCCGCATCACTGTCATCCTGCTGCATAATTTCACGCACCACGCTGGTCGCGAAGCTGCCTGCCGGCAGCCAGAAGCGCAATTCTACGGTAACGTCATCCCACCAGTTCCACTGCAAATTTTGCGGCTGCAACAGCAGGGCCCGGCGAGCGGGGTCGACACGCTCGCGCTTTAAAAGCGTAAGCAATTCCGGCTGTTCCGCCAAGCATTGTTGTTCAAAAGCCAAGGCTTTGCCGGCGGTGCCTGGCTCACCGTCGCCCGGTAAGGGAGCCGTAACCGCCAGCTCACCGGCATCCAGCCGCTGCTGCAATGCCTCCAGCTCATCGGCTTTGGCGACGAACCAGCTACCGCGGCCGCTCAGCTGCAGGGCGTCCCCCTCCAGCGCGGTGCGCTGCAGGCCGTCGGCCAGGCGTTGGCTCGCGATCAGATTGAACAGCGCGCTGCGGCTGGCGGACAGATAGAAACTGCGCTTGCTGCGCTCTTTGACACGAATTTCATCATTCGCCCAGCGGCGCGCCATCGCCAGATTGTTGCCGCCGCGGCCGAAACGCTGGCTGCCGAAGTAGTTCGGCACGCCCTGCGCAGCGATGGCCTGCAGGCGACGTTCCACGTCCTGCCGATCGGAAATCTGGCGCAGCACCAACGTAAAGTGGTTGCCCTTCAGGTTGCCGATGCGCATTTTACGCAGGTGGCGGGCAGACGAGAGCACCTCGCAGCCTTCCAGCGTAAACCGGGAGAAATCCGGCGTGTCCTTACCCGGCATATGCAGGCAGAACCACTGCTCGGTCACCGCGTGGCGATCCTTCAAACCGGCATAGCTGACAGAACGGGCGTGAATGCCGGCGAAGCGCGCCAGGTAATCGGCCACGAACTGGGTATTGCAGCCGTTTTTACGGATATTCACCAGCACGTGCTCGCCTTCGCCGTCCGGCGCAAAGCCCAGGTCTTCCACCACCACGAAGTCTTCCGGATTGGCTTTCAACACCCCGGTGCTCTGCGGCCGGCCATGCAGCCAGGTCAGATTCGCCATATCCATGCGGTTATTCCTTGATCAGCAAGGCGACCGCTTCGCACGCGATGCCCTCGCCGCGCCCGGTGAAACCGAGCTGCTCGGTGGTCGTGGCCTTCACGTTGACGTCATCCATATGGCACTGCAAATCTTCCGCCAGGAAGACGCGCATCTGCGGGATGTGCGGCGCCATTTTCGGCGCCTGGGCAATAATCGTGATGTCGAGATTGCCGAGGCGGTACCCTTTGGCGCGGATGCGTTTCCAGGCTTCGCGCAGCAGCTCGCGGCTGTCCGCGCCCTTGAAAGCCGGATCGGTATCGGGGAACAGCTTGCCGATATCGCCCAGCGCCGCCGCCCCCAACAGGGCGTCGGTGGCGGCATGCAGCGCGACGTCACCATCGGAGTGGGCCAGCAAGCCTTTGTCGTAAGGGATGCGAACACCACCGATCACCAACGGGCCTTCGCCGCCGAATTTATGTACATCAAAACCGTGACCGATACGCATGATGCGCTCCTTAATTGTCTAACTGGGTCAAATAGAACGCCGCCAGCGCCAAATCCTCCGGCCGCGTTACTTTAATGTTGTCCGCCCGGCCGGCGATCAGCAGCGGATGATAGCCGCAATGTTCCAGCGCCGAGGCTTCGTCGGTGACGTTCGCGCCTTCATCCAGCGCGCGCTGCAGGCACAGCTTGAGCAGCGGCAGCGGAAACAGCTGCGGCGTCAGCGCATGCCACAGATCCTGCCGTTCGACGGTGTGGGCGATGGTTTCGCGGCCGGGTTCGGCGCGTTTCATGGTGTCGCGCACCGGCGCGGCGAGAATGCCGCCGACCTTGCTATGTGCAGTGATCGCCAGCAGACGCTCGAGATCGTCGGCGTGCAGGCAGGGGCGCGCGGCGTCATGCACCAGCACCCAGTCCGCATCACCCGCCAGTTTCAGCCCGGCCATCACCGAATCGGCGCGCTGCTTGCCGCCTTCGGTGACGATCACCCGCGGATCCTGAGCGATGGGCAGCCGTTCGAACTGACGATCTTCCGGGCCGATCGCCACGATCACCCGTTCAATGCGCGGGTGACGCAACAGGGCATGGATAGCGTGTTCGACGATGCTGTGCCGGCCGATGGTTAAATATTGCTTCGGGCATTCCGCCTGCATGCGGCTGCCGATACCGGCAGCGGGCAGGACGGCAATCACCGAGGGAAAGGTACCTGCGGAGTGATTCATGCGTTATTTTTGTGCGTTGTTTTGCGAAGAAGACGCCGCGTTGCGTCTGGATTGGTCAGGAACCAGACGATAGAAAGTCTCACCGGGCTTGATCATGCCCAGCTCATTACGCGCACGCTCTTCGATCGCTTCCTGTCCGCCGTTCAAATCATCGATTTCGGCAAACAGCTGATCGTTACGCGCTTTCAACTTGGCGTTGTTGCCCTGCTGGACCGCAACGTCTTCATTGACCCGCACGTAATCGTGAATACCATTTTTGCCCAGCCACAGTGAATACTGTAACCAACCGAGCAATGCCAGCAATAGCAGCGTAAGTTTTCCCATCTCCGCCCCCTGAAAAACCGACCAATCATCCCACAACTTCTCGTTGGACTCCACACTGAGAGCGGCATTTCAGCGCCAAATTCAGAATACGGATGAAGGGTTCCCGTGTTTATCGCCTAATTCCGCTGTGAAAGCGGCAAAAAACGCCCCTTTGGCTCGGCGCGCGCGCCGCGTTTTCCAATGAGACACACGCTGCCCCACCTCCATTATGCAGCAAGAATCACTGCATCACCGCTTCCTGACCCATCGCTTACGCCACAGCAAAGCAAAAAGTGAATATTTAACACCATAGAGAGAATAATCCTCATGCAGCGGTTGCACTTTCATTCATTGAAGCTTATTTTTATGCACTCATAGTGCATAAATAATTCCAATATATAACCATTCATTATCGGGGATCGCGATGTTAAAACGTTTAGTTCTGATCGGCGCCTGCCTGGCCGCCACCTTCTCCACCGCCGCGTTGGCGGCTGAACCAACCTACGTCGTCGGCTCCGGCGGCACCTATCGGCCGTTCGAATTTGAAAACAGCCAAAAGCAGCTGGAAGGTTTCGACATCGACATCATCAAGGCGGTGGCCAAGGCTGAAGGCTTCCAAATCAAACTGATCAATACGCCGTGGGAAGGGATCTTCGCCACGCTGAACTCCGGCGATCGCGACATCATCATTTCCGGCATCACCATCACCGACAAGCGCAAGCAAATGGTTGATTTCTCAGCGCCTTACTTCCCGGCTGAGCAGGCTATCGTGGTGCCGCAAGACTCGACGGTGGACTCCATCGCCGCGCTGAAAGCGCTGAAGGTCGGCGTGGTAAACTCCAGCACCGGCGACATCGTGGTGTCCGACGTGCTGGGTAAAAACAGCACCGCCATCAAGCGCTTTGACAACACCCCGCTGATGCTGCAGGAGCTGTATGAAGACGGCATCGGCGCGGCGGTCGGCGACGTCGGCGTGGCCAAGTTCTATATCAAAACCCACCCTGAGAAAGCCTTCAAGCTGGTGCCCGACGCCAAGTTCGAGCGCCAGTATTTCGGCATCGCCGTCGCCAAAGGCAACGATGAACTGCGCAACAAGATCAACGCCGGCCTGAAGAAAATCGTCGCCGACGGCACCTACGCCAAGATCTACCAAACCTGGTTCGACAGCAACGTACCGACGCTGCCGGCGGAATAATCCCCAGTCGCCGGCGCCCGCAAGAGCGTCGGCGCGCCACCGTTTCAGCCTACCAAGAAGGAATACCCCTTGAACTTCCGCTGGGAGATCATCCAGGAATACGCGCCGCTGTTTATGGAAGGCGCCTGGATGACCATCAAATGCACCATTATCTGCGTGCTGCTGGGCACCACCTGGGGCTTGATCCTCGGGCTGGGCCGTTTGGCGCAGGCGCCGCACGGCATCTGGAAACCCATCCTGCATTACGGCGTTCAGTGGCCGGTGCGCATCTACATCAGCGCCTTTCGCGGCACGCCGCTGTTCGTGCAGATCATGGTGGTGCACTTCGCGCTGGTGCCGCTGTTCATCAACCCGCGTGACGGTCTGCTGGTCACCAGCGGCCTGATGAGCGTCGATTTCGCTCGCGCGCTGCGCGCCGACTACGGCGCCTTTCTCTCCTGCGTGGTGGCGATCACGCTCAACGCCGGCGCCTATGTGTCGGAAATCTTCCGCGCCGGGATCCAGTCGATCGATCGCGGCCAGATGGAGGCATCGCGCTCGCTGGGCATGAGCTATGGCAAGACCATGCGTCAGGTGATCCTGCCGCAGGCTTTCCGCCGCATGCTGCCGCCGCTGGGCAACAACGCCATCGCCATCGTCAAGGATTCGTCGCTGGCCTCCGCCATCGGCCTGGCGGATCTGGCCTATGCCGCCCGTACCGTCTCCGGCGCCTACGCCACCTACTGGGAGCCCTATCTGACCATTTCGCTGGTCTATTGGGTCATCACCTTCCTGCTCTCGCTGCTGGTGCAGCACATGGAAAAGAGGTTCGGTAAAAGTGATTCGCGTACATAACCTGCAAAAACAGTTCGGCGAAAGCCATGTGCTGCGCGGCATTTCTTGCCAGATCGCCGCCAACGAAGTGGTGTGCGTCATCGGCCCTTCCGGCTCGGGAAAAAGCACCTTCCTGCGCTGCATCAATGCGCTGGAAACGCTCTCCGGCGGCGAGATCGAGGTGAACGGCTTCGCCGTCCACGATCAGAAAACCGACCTGAACAAAATGCGTGAAAGCGTGGGCATGGTGTTCCAGCGCTTCAACCTGTTCCCACACATGACGGTGTTGGAAAATATCATCATGGCGCCGGTGAGCGTGAAGAAACAGCCGCGCGCTGAAGCCATCGCACAAGCCGAGCAGCTGCTGCTCAAGGTTGGCCTGCTCGACAAGATCGACGCCTATCCCAACAGTCTGTCCGGCGGCCAGCAGCAGCGGGTGGCCATCGCCCGCGCGCTGGCGATGGAGCCGAAGATCATGTTGTTCGACGAACCGACCTCCGCGCTCGATCCTGAGCTGGTGGGCGAAGTGTTGGCGGTGATGAAATCACTGGCCCTCGAGGGCATGACCATGGTGGTGGTGACGCATGAGATGGGCTTTGCCCGCGAGGTGGCCGACCGGGTACTGTTTATCGATCAGGGGATCATTCAGGAAGAGGGGCAGCCGCAGCAGATCTTCAGTCACCCGTCCAATCCGCGCACTCAGGCATTTTTGAGCAAAGTTTTGTAACCTTCGGCACGGCTTTGCAATCCTGCGGGCGCCGGCATCGGCGCCCACTCTCTCACCACCCGGTCAGGAAGCTGAACACCAGCCAGAACAGGCACAGCACAACGGCGCCGGTCAGCAGCAGCGTCAAGATCAGACGGCCGCGCAGCAGCATGCTGAGAGTGATGCCGATCAGCACCGACAGCGGCATCAGCGCCAGGAAAAACGGCCAGGTATAGAGCAGGAAAAACAGCGTGTTGGAACCGTAAACCAGAAACGGCAACGCGAACGCCAGCCAGTAGAAAACAAAGCCGCTGACGCCGCCCAGGAAAGAATAAGAAGGCTCCTCTCTCTCCTGTTTTGACTGCTTGGAGTCGATCAAGATAGGCGTGACATTTTGCATAGTGATCCCTGGTTATTCGGCTCGCTCTGCGGCGGCTTAGAGTAAAAAGCGCATGGCGAAAAACGCCACACGCTTTTTTTGAATTCAGGGTTTGATAATAGCCTGACCACGCAACACGTCTAACAATTGCGCAATCAAATTTGTTACCAATTGTTGGCCGTCGAGGTGGATTTCCGGCTGCTGCGGCGCCTCATAAACCGCGTCGATACCGGTGAAATTGCGCAGCTCGCCGGCGCGCGCTTTCTTATATAATCCCTTCGGATCGCGCGCCTCACAGATCGCCAACGGCGTGTCGACGAACACCTCGATAAAGCGATCGTCGCCGAGCATCTCGCGCACCAGTTGCCGCTCGGCGCGGTGCGGCGAAATGAACGCGGTCAGCACCACCAGCCCGGCATCCACCATCAGTTTGGCCACTTCGCCCACCCGGCGGATGTTCTCGCGCCGATCCTCGTCGGAAAAACCGAGATCCCGGCACAAACCGTGGCGCACGTTATCGCCGTCCAGCAGATAGGTGCTGACGCCAAGCCCATGCAGCGCTTGCTCCAGCGCGCCGGCGACGGTGGATTTGCCCGAGCCGGACAGCCCGGTAAACCACAGCACCGCGCCGCGGTGGCCGTTGCGCGCTTCGCGATCCGCGCGCGTGACCGCGTGCGGATGCCAAACCACGTTCTCATCGTCCGGCCCGGTCGCCCTCAGTTCAGCGGCCACCTTATCGGCCACCGAGCAGATCGCGGGCGCCCCAGTGCGGGAAGTGCTTGCGCACCAGCGCATTCAGCTCCAGCTCGAAGGCGCTGAATTCTCCGCGCGCCGCCGATGCGGCCTGCAGCGTTTCACGCACCAGACCGGCGCCAACCGTCACGTTGCTCATGCGATCGATGAAGATCAGCCCGCCGGTGTCGTGGTTGCTCTGGTAGCTGTCCAGCACCAGCGGTTCGTCGAAGGTCAGCTCCACCAACCCGATGCCGTTGAGCGGCAATGTGTCAGCCGGATGCTGCGCCAGCGTGTTGATCTCCACCTGATGGCGGATGCTCTCCACGCGGGCGCGGGTCTTTTTGCCGGCGATCTTGATGTCGTAGCTCTGGCCCGGCACCAGCGGCTGCTCGGCCATCCATACCACGTCCACCCGCGCGCTCTGCGCCGCCTGCAGGTTTTCGCCGGCGTCGACCAGCAAATCGCCGCGGCTGATGTCCACTTCATCTTTCAGCACCAGCGTAATCGCCTCGCCCGGCACCGCTTCTTGCAGATCGCCGTCAAAAGTCACGATGCGCGCCACGCTGGACTCCACGCCGGAAGGCAGCACTTTGATGCGTTGCCCCACCCGCACCACGCCGGCGGACAGCGTGCCGGCATAACCGCGAAAATCGAGGTTCGGGCGGTTGACGTACTGTACCGGGAAACGCAGCGGCTGGTTTTCTCGCTCGCTGATCACATCAACGCTCTCCAGCACTTCCAGCAGCGTCGGGCCGCTGTACCACGGCATATGGGCGCTTTCGCTCGCCACGTTGTCGCCGTCCAGCGCCGACAACGGCACGAACTTGATGTCCAGATCGCCAGGCAACTGCTGGGCGAAGGTCAGGTAATCCTGTTTGAACTGCTCGAACACCGCTTCCTGATAGTCCACCAGATCCATTTTGTTTACCGCGACCACCAGATGGCGAATGCCCAGCAGGGTCGCGATAAAGCTGTGGCGGCGAGTCTGATCCAGCACCCCTTTACGCGCGTCGATCAACAGGATCGCCAGATCGCAGGTCGAGGCGCCGGTGGCCATGTTGCGGGTGTACTGCTCATGCCCCGGGGTATCGGCAATGATAAATTTACGTTTTTCGGTCGAGAAATAGCGATAGGCCACGTCGATGGTGATGCCCTGCTCGCGCTCGGCCTGCAGGCCGTCCACCAGCAGCGCCAGGTCGAGCTTTTCGCCCTGAGTACCGATGCGTTTGCTGTCGCTGTGCAGCGTCGACAGCTGATCCTCGTAGATCTGGCGGGTATCGTGCAGCAGGCGGCCAATCAGGGTGCTTTTGCCGTCATCGACGCTGCCGCAGGTCAGAAAGCGCAGCAGGCTCTTGTGCTGCTGCGCGTGCAGGTAGGACTCGACGCCGCCCTGGTCAGCGATTTGTTGTGCAATTGCGTTGTTCATCCGGCGGCTCCTTAGAAATACCCTTGACGCTTTTTCAGCTCCATCGAGCCGGACTGATCGCGATCGATCATCCGCCCCTGGCGTTCGCTGGTGGTGGAGACCAGCATCTCTTCGATGATCTCCGGCAGGGTTTGCGCCTGCGAATCCACCGCGCCGGTCAGCGGCCAGCACCCCAGGGTGCGGAAACGCACCATGCGCTGGCTGATCACTTCACCCGGCTGCAGATCGATGCGATCGTCGTCCACCATCATCAGCATGCCGTCGCGCTCCACCACCGGGCGAGGTTTCGCCAGGTACAGCGGCACGATGTCGATCTTTTCCAGGAAGATGTACTGCCAGATATCCAGCTCGGTCCAGTTCGACAGCGGGAACACGCGGATGCTCTCCCCTTTGTTGATCTGGCCGTTGTAGTTGTGCCACAGCTCCGGCCGCTGGTTTTTCGGATCCCAGCGGTGGAAGCGATCGCGGAACGAATAGATGCGCTCTTTGGCGCGCGATTTCTCCTCGTCGCGCCGCGCACCGCCGAAGGCAGCGTCGAAACCGTACTTGTTCAACGCCTGCTTCAGGCCCTCGGTTTTCATGATATCGGTATGCTTGGCGCTGCCGTGCACGAACGGGTTGATGCCCATCGCCACCCCTTCCGGGTTTTTATGCACCAGCAGCTCGAAGCCGTACTCCTTAGCGGTGCGATCGCGGAATTCGTACATTTCGCGGAACTTCCAGCCGGTATCGACATGCAGCAGCGGGAACGGCAGCGTGCCGGGGAAGAACGCCTTGCGCGCCAAATGCAGCATCACGGAAGAGTCTTTGCCGATGGAATACAGCATCACCGGGTTGGCGAATTCAGCGGCGACTTCACGGATGATATGGATACTCTCCGCCTCCAATTGCCGCAAATGAGTGAGTCGTTTTTCGTCCATAACAGATCCTTAAAAGCCTTGCCTATGCCAAATTCACGACGGCCGGGCGCGCGGCCCCTTCCGTCTGCGATTGATGCCCGAACCAGGCGATTTGATGGTGCAGTTCCACCACTTCGCCAATCACCAGCAGCGCCGGCAGCGGCGCCCGTTGGGCCAGGTGTTCCAGGTGTTCCAGCGTGCCGATCTGCACCTGCTGATCGGCGCGCGTGCCGCGGCTGATCACCGCTACCGGCGTCGCGGCGTCGCGACCGTGGGCGATCAGACGTTGGCTGATGTCCGCCGCCTTCATAGTGCCCATGTAGATAGCCAGCGTCTGCCGCGCCCGGGCCAGATCGGCCCAGTCCAGACCATCGCCGTCCGGGCGGCAGTGGCCGGTGATAAAGGTCACGCTCTGCGCGTGATCGCGATGCGTCAGCGGAATGCCGGCGTAGGCGGTCGCCCCCGCGGCGGCCGTGACGCCCGGCACCACCTGGAACGGAATGCCGGCGGCGGCGGCCACCTGCAGCTCTTCGCCGCCGCGGCCAAAGATGAACGGATCGCCGCCCTTGAGGCGCACCACGCGTTTGCCCTGCTGCGCCAGCTCCACCAGCAGCCGGTTGGTCTCTTCCTGGATCACCGAGTGCGCGCCGGCGCGCTTGCCCACGCAGATGCGCTCGGCGTCGCGGCGCACCAGATCGAGGATCTCGCCGCTGACCAGATGGTCATACAGCACCACGTCCGCCTGCTGCATCACCTGCAGCCCGCGCAGGGTCAACAGCCCCACGTCGCCCGGCCCGGCGCCCACCAGGGCGATCTCGCCCTGTGCGCCTTCATCGCCTGCGGCGAAGCGGTGTAAATCCTGCTCCAGCTGCCGTTCCGCCTGCGCCGTCTGGCCGTTGGCCACCAGCGTGGCGAAACGGCCGCCGAAGGTTTTCTCCCAGAAACGGCGACGTTCGCCGATCGAAGCCAACCGCCGTTTGACCTGGCCGCGCCAACGGCCCGCCACCTGCGCCATCTGCCCCAAACTGGCGGGCAGCAACGCCTCCAGCTTTTCGCGCAGCAGTCGCGCCAGCACCGGCGCCTGGCCGCTGGACGACACCGCCACCACCAGCGGCGAGCGATCGATGATCGACGGGAAAATGAATGAGCAGCGCGGCTGATCGTCCACCACGTTGGCCAACACCCGGCGTTTATCCGCCTCGGCGAACACCGCGGCGTTCAGCGCGTTGTCGTCCGTGGCGGCGATCGCCAGAAACACGTCGTCCAACTGCTGCGGATCAAAGCTTTTCCCCAGCCAGAGCACCTGCCCTTGCTGACGTTGTTGTTCCAGTTCCGGTGAGAGCGACTGCGCAACTATCCGTATTTCAGCCCCGGCGCGCTGAAGCAGATCGACTTTGCGCGCAGCCACGTCACCACCGCCAACGACCAGCACCGGGCGTTGTTTCAGGTCGGCGAATATTGGTAGATAGTCCACAACAGCCTTTTCATATAACAGAAAGATAGTGTGACTATACGGGCTGAGATTTAGCCTCTGAAATGACGAAAAGGAATGATTAGTTCCTTTATGGAATATAGGCCGCAACGCAGGAAGCAAACGGTAATACTCACGGCGGCGGTTTGCGCGTTCGTGCGAAATTAAGAGACAGGGAAATTGTGTAATGCCGCCCGGCGTCTCATACTGGGTGCCGAAGAAAAATGATCGGCAGCGCCGATAGCAAAGAAGGATTTTTCGGTATGTTTTCCCGTTTTTACCTGAAGACCAGCCTGCTGGCCCTCGCACTCGGCGGCGTCTTCAGCGTTTGTGCCGCACAGCCCGTAAAAGACGCGCCAATGGGCCGTTTCGCCGCCGAACAGACCCGCCACATCGCCACTTACTTCCCCGGCCGCATGGCGGGCAGCCCGGCAGAATTGCTCACCGCCGACTATCTGAAGCAGCAATTCAGCAAGATGGGTTACCAAAGCGACATTCGCAGCGTCAATACGCGCTATCTCTACACCAGCAAAGACGGCAAGAAGAACTGGAACAACGTCACCGCCAGCTCGGTGATCGCCGCCCGCAACGGCGACAGCCCAAAACAGATCGTGGTCGTCGCCCACTTCGACACCTATACGCCGCAGAGCGATGAGGATCTGGATAACAACCTCGGCGGCTTGACGCTGCAGGGCGTCGACGACAACGCCTCCGGCATCGGCGTGATGCTGGAACTGGCGGAACGCCTGAAGAACATTCCCACCGCCTACGGCCTGCGCTTCGTCGCCACCAGCGCCGAAGAGATCGGTTCACTGGGGGCGCAGAACTACTTGCAACGCATGAGCGCGGAAGAGAAAAGCAACACCGTGCTGGTGATCAACCTCGACAGCCTGATCACCGGCGATCGTCTGTATTTCAACGCCGGGCGCAACACGCCGCCGCATATGGCGAAGCGTTCCCGCGATCGCGCGCTGGATATCGCCCACCGCTACGGCATCGCCGCCGCCACCAATCCGGGCAGCGCACAGCATCCGAAAGGCACCGGCTGCTGCTCTGATCAAGAGGTGTTCGACGCCGCGGGCATCCCGGTGCTGTCGGTGGAGGCCACCAACTGGTCGCTGGGCGACAAAGATGGCTACCAACAGCGCGCCGTCAGCCCGCACTTCCCGCAGGGCATCACCTGGCACCGTCCGCAGTATGACAATTTGCAGTATCTGGATCGCTACCTGCCGGGGCGGATCGACAAACGCAGCCGCGACAGCGTGCAGATCCTGCTGCCGCTGATCAAAGAGCTGGCGCAGGCGCACCCGCCGAAAGCGCAGAAGAAAAAGTAGCCCGCAAAAAAACAGGGCCCAGCATTGCTGAGCCCTGTCATGTTGATCGCGCCGTTTAGCCTTCGTGCAGGCCGCACTCGCGCTTCAGGCCGAAGAAACGTGTCTCTTCCTCGCTCATGCCCGGCTCCCACTTCTGGGTGGTGTGGGTATCGCCGACCGACAGGTAACCCTGCTCCCACAGCGGGTGATAACTCAGCCCGTGTTCGGTCAGATACTGGTAAATCTTGCGGTTGTCCCAGTCGATGATCGGCAGGATCTTGAACACCCCACGCTGCACCGCCAGTACCGGCAGATTGGCGCGGCTGCCGGACTGCTCGCGCCGCAGGCCGGCGAACCAGCTCTGCGCGCCCAGCGTCTCCAGCGCGCGGTTCATCGGCTCGACCTTATTGATCTGGTTGTATTTTTCAATCCCTTCCACGCCCTGCTCCCACAGCTTGCCATAGCGCGCCTCTTGCCAGGCGGGAGACTGCTCCGCGCGGAACACCTGCAGATTCAGCTTCAGTTGGTCGGTCAGTTGATCGATAAAGCGATAGGTTTCCGGGAACAGATAACCGGTGTCGGTCAGGATCACCGGGATATCCGGCCGGATACGCGTCACCAGGTGCAGGCATACCGCCGCCTGAATGCCGAAACTGGACGAGAGTACGAATTCGCCGGGCAGATGCTCCAGCGCCCATGCAACGCGCTGTTCGGCGCTGAGGGTCTCCAGTTGGCCATTGACCACCGCTAATGCCAGCGCCTGCCCGGATTTGGGCAACGCGTTCAGCGCCGCCAGATCGAATTCAGCCATGTTGTCTCTCCTGATACTTGAAATGACCTGTGCGGCCCCTCTGCCCAGGGGCCGCCGGCCTCACTCCCAAAAATCTCGCGCCGGATCCAGCACCGGTTTGACGATGCCCGCGCGAACGGTGAAGTCGCCGAAACCTTCGCCGGCGTTGCGCTCCTTCGCCCAGCGCCCCACCAGCAGATCGATCTCGCTCAGGATCTCATCTTCGTTGATGTTCTCGCGGTACATGCGCGGAATGCGCGTGCCTTCGCGGTTGCCGCCCAAATGCAGGTTATAGCGGCCGACCGCCTTGCCCACCAGCCCCAGCTCCGCCAGTAGCGCGCGGCCACAGCCGTTCGGGCAGCCGGTGATGCGCAGCACGATATGCTCGTCACCCACCCCGTGCCGATGCATGATCCCTTCCACCTTGGTGACAAACTGCGGCAGGAAACGCTCGGCCTCCGCCATCGCCAGCGGGCAGGTCGGGAACGACACGCAGGCCATCGAGTTTTTGCGTTGCTCGCTGATCTCGTCGTCGATCAGGCCATGATCGCGCGCCAAGGCTTCGATCTTCGCCTTTTCGCTTTCCGGCACGCCGGCGATGATCACGTTTTGGTTCGCCGTCAGGCGGAAGTCGCCTTTATGGATCTTGGCGATCTCCGCCATGCCGGTCTTCAGCGGTCGCCCCGGATAGTCCAGCAGGCGGCCGTTCTCGATAAACAGCGTCAGGTGCCACTGATCGTCGATGCCCTTCACCCAACCGATGCGATCGCCGCGGCCGGTGAATTCATACGGCCGAATCGGCGCGAAGGTGATGCCGGCGCGCTTTTCCACTTCGGCGCGGAAAACGTCCACCCCGACGCGCTCCAGCGTGTATTTGGTTTTGGCGTTCTTGCGATCGGTGCGGTTGCCCCAGTCGCGCTGTGTGGTCACCACCGCTTCAGCCACCGCCAGCGTATGCTCGAGCGGAATGTAGCCGAACTCGCTGGCCTGACGCGCGTAGGTTTTCTTGTTGCCGTGCTCAATGGACAGCCCGCCGCCCACCAGCAGGTTGAAGCCCACCAGCTTGCCGTTTTCGGCGATCGCCACGAAGTTCATGTCGTTGGCGTGCAGATCGACGTCGTTCTGCGGCGGGATCACCACCGTGGTTTTGAATTTGCGCGGCAGGTAGGTCGGCCCCAGAATCGGCTCTTCGTCGGTAGTGGCCACCTTCTCCTGATCCAGCCACACCTCTGCGTAGGCGCGGGTGCGCGGCAGCAGGTGTTCGGAGATCTTCTTCGCCCACTCGTAGGCTTCCTGATGCAGCTCGGACTCCACCGGGTTGGAGGTGCACAGCACATTGCGGTTCACGTCGTTGGCGGTCGCCAGCGCGTCCAGCCCCAAGCGGTTCAGCAGCTGGTGCACCGGTTTGACGTTGTCTTTCAGAATGCCGTGAAACTGGAACGTTTGGCGGTTGGTGATGCGAATGCTGCCGTACAGCGTGCTCTCCTGCGCGAACTTGTCGATGCCCAGCCACTGCTGCGGGCTGATGATGCCGCCCGGCAGGCGACAGCGCAGCATCATGGCGTGGCGCGGCTCCAGCTTCTGCTCGGCGCGTTCGGCGCGAATGTCGCGGTCATCTTGCTGGTACATGCCGTGAAAACGGATCAGCAGGAAGTTGTCGCCGTTGAAGCCGCCGGTCAGGCCGTCGTTCAAATCTTCGGCGATAGTGCCGCGCAGGAAGTTGCTTTCCTTCTTCATGCGCTCCGCATCGGCCAGTTTGCCTTCGACTACCAAAGGCCCGGGGTGTTTATCACTCATCAGTAAACATCTCGCTGATAACGGCGCTCAAGGCGCAGCTCACTTAAAAATTCATCCGCCTGCTCGGTATCCATGCCACCGTGCTCGGCCACCAGTTCCAGTAATGTGTTTTCCACGTCTTTCGCCATGCGATTGGCATCGCCGCAGACGTAAATGTGCGCGCCTTCCTGAATCCAGCGCCACACTTCCGCGCCCTGTTCGCGCAGTTTGTCTTGTACGTATATTTTATGTTGCTGGTCGCGGGACCAGGCCAGATCGATGCGGGTCAGCAGGCCGTCTTTCACGTAGCGCTGCCATTCAACCTGGTACAGGAAATCTTCGGTAAAGTGCGGGTTGCCGAAAAACAGCCAGTTTTTGCCGCCGGCGCCGTCGGCGTCGCGCTGCTGCATAAAGGCGCGGAACGGCGCGATGCCGGTGCCCGGGCCGATCATGATCACCGGCGTTTCCGGGTTGGCCGGCAGACGGAAGTTGTCGTTGTGCTCGATAAACACCCGCACGTCGCCGTCCTCCTCCAGGCGATCCGCCAGGAAGCCGGAGGCGCCGCCGCTGCGGGCGCGCCCGTCGATGTCGTAACGCACCACGCCCACGGTGATGTGCACTTCGCTTTCGTTCTCCGCCTGCGAAGAGGCGATGGAGTACAGGCGCGGCGTCAGCGGACGCAGCAGACCGATCAGCTGTTCGGCGCTCAGATCCGCCGGCGCCTGGCGCACCATGTCGACGATCGGCGTGTTATGCGCGTAATGCTGCAGCGCGGCTTTATCCGCCAGCAGGCCGATCAGCGTTTCGTCGCGCGACAGCGCGGCGTATTTATCGACGATCGGCGTGGTGTTCTGCGTCAGCTCGAAATGGCTGCGCAGCGCCTGCGCCAGCGGCAGGGTCTGCCCTTCCACCTCGACCGGCTCGTCGCCTTTCAGCCACAACAGCTGCACCAATTCGTCCACCAGCGCCGGATCGTTGTCGAACCATACGCCGAGCGCATCGCCCGGCTGATAGCGCAGGCCGGAGTCGCCCAGATCGATCTCGATATGGCGCACGTCTTTATCCGACGCGCGGCCGGTAATTTTCTGCTTGACCGCCAGTTGGGCGGTGAGCGGTTGTTCCTTGCTGTACGGACTGCTGTCGATCAGGTCAACCGCGCCGCTGGCCAACACGCCCGGCGCGGTGCTTTCCGCCGGCGCGCGCGCCTTCAGCACCGACACCACCTGTTTGCGCCAGGCGGCGGCCAGCTCCTGGTACTCCACGTCGGCATCCACGCGCTCCACCAGGCGCTCGGCACCCAGCTCGGCCAGCTTGCCGTCGAAATCTTTACCTGACTGGCAGAAATTCTCATAAGAGGTGTCGCCCAGCCCGAACACCGCAAACGCGGTGTCATTGAGCTTCGGCGCCTTCTTCGAAAACAGGAATTTATGCAGCGCCACCGCTTCTTCCGCCGGCTCGCCTTCCCCTTGCGTGGAGGCGACGATCACCAGCAGGCGCTCTTGAGCTATCTGCTTGAACTTGTAGTCGCCGGCGTTGATCAGCGTGGCGCTCAGATTGGCGGCCAGCAGATCGTCGCGCAGCTGCTCCGCCAGGCGGCGCGCATTGCCGGTCTGCGAAGCGGAAATGATGGTGATGCCGGCGGCAGCCGCAGGGGCGACAGGCGCCATGGCCACGGCTCCGGGCTGTTGATTGACCATGCCCCAAAAATAACCGGACAGCCACGCCAGCTGCGTCGGCGAATAGTCGCCGATCGTCGCCTGCAGGCGTGCCAGCTGTTCGGGCGTCAGCGGGAGCAAAGATGTTGGAGGAGCCTGAGTCGTCATTGCTGTACTTATTTCCTATACTTAGCGCCTTTCCTGCCAGGCGCGCGCCAGTGCCAGTCGCTGTCTCTTCGCTGCGTCGGGTATGCGGAAAAGATCAGGAGAGTTTGTAAGGTTACCGAGCAGAATAGCAACGATTAAATAAGGGATAGCAATAAATCATAACCAAAATGACTAAGCTGTTTTTCTGGTAAGGCATAACGCTTAAACCGTTAAACAAAGTTTTTTATCCAGATGAAATTAAAGCGCTTTTTTTCATCGTTTTTTCACCGTTCAATATTTCGGCTCATAACCCCAGCCGATAGGTGCCGCAAACACCAAACAAAAAAAGTGTTAAACGGGCGCGTTGGCCGTGGCGGTAGACCATAACGGTATAAATGGCAAGCAGACGCGCTTTCCGGTACTATGCGGCGGTTTTTGAGTCAATGAGGCCGTAATAATGGCAACCACGCTGTTTAAAGATTTTCAGTTTGAAGCCGCACACCGCTTGCCGCACGTGCCGGAGGGCCATAAATGCGGCCGTCTGCATGGGCATTCGTTTATGGTGCGTCTGGAAGTGACCGGTGAAGTGGATCCCCACACCGGTTGGGTGATGGATTTCGCCGAGCTCAAGGCTGTGTTTTCCCCGATCTGGGAACGGCTGGATCACCATTATCTGAACGATATTCCAGGATTGGAAAATCCCACCAGCGAAGTGCTCGCCGCCTGGATTTGGCAGCAGCTCAAGCCCCAGCTGCCGGAACTGACTGCGGTGATGGTGAAAGAGACCTGTACGGCGGGATGCGTATATAAAGGTTAAAAGAAAGGGCGCCGCAATGGCGCCCTGATTTTAGGCGATGTTCAGATACTTGTGGGTCTGCATCGACAGCCGCCAATTGCGCGCGATACAGGTTTCAATACACAGACGGGTCGCCTCTTCTTTCTGGCTGATCGGCTGCAGCGCGATAATGCGCGCCTTGTCATCCTGCAACGTCGCCAGCAGCGCATCCAGCGCCTCGATGTCGCGCTCGCGCGCCACCGGATGCTTCACCTCGTCGGCGCGCCGCAGCGCCTGATCCAACACCTTCATGCCGCCGCGCATATTCACCTTGGGCGAAACCGTCACCCAGGTGTTGGCGGAACAGCGAATTTCGTGGGTGCCGCTGGTTTCAATCTGGCAACGGTAGCCGTGCTGTTCGAACAGCTCGGTCAGCGGCGCCAGATCGTAAATGCAGGGTTCGCCGCCGGTGATCACCACATGGCGCGCGGTGTAGCCTTGTTGGCGCATCACCGCCAACAGCTGCTCGGCGCTGGCATTGCCCCAGGCGTCGCTCTCTTCTGTTTTGACCAGGATCCGTTGCAGGTCTACTTCCCGATGGGCTTCCTTTTCCCAGGTATGTTTGGTGTCGCACCAACTGCACCCTACCGGGCAGCCCTGCAGGCGGATGAAAATGGCCGGCACGCCGGTGAAAAAGCCTTCGCCCTGCAAGGTTTGGAACATCTCGTTGATCGGGTACTGCATCGGTTTCTCAATCTGGAAAAGTAAAAAACGATTATCGCAGATTCCGGCTCGGCGACCAAACGGCCAAAATTGTATTAAATTTTTTCCTCCGCGCCGCCGCCAGCATATCTCACCGCCAATGGCGTTCATTTAATTTGTTAACCGGTATTAGGCCTTTCATCCGCGGTGCAACCTGCTCCACAGAAAACAACACGCAGTTAACAAATAAGATAATTATATTTGACATAAAGCGCCGACGCGCAGATGTATATACAAGCAAACACAAGCCGAGCATCAGTTTCGGCCACATACTATTCATCACGACTACATCTGCGTTTAGAGGGTGCCATGACTCATTCCACCAGCGAGTTAAACATTCAACAGGCCATCGACGACAGCAAGTTTTCGCTGTTTCACTGGACACTGATCGTTCTCGGATTCCTGATCCTCGCCATCGACGGTTTCGATACCGCCGCCATGGGCTATATCGCCCCCTCGGTCGCCAAAGACTGGGGCATCGTGAAGCAGGATCTGGGGCCGGTGCTGAGCGCCGCGCTGCTGGGGCTGTCGCTCGGCGCGCTGATAGCCGGGCCAATCTCCGACCGCATCGGCCGCAAGCGCGTGCTGGTGTTTTCCTGCCTGTTCTTCGGCCTGTCGAGCCTGGCCACCGCCTACGCCGGCTCGCTCAATAGCCTGACGCTGTGGCGTTTCCTCACCGGCCTCGGGCTGGGAGCGGCGATGCCCAACGCTATCACGCTGATCTCCGAATACGCGCCGCAGCGCTGCCGTTCGCTGGCGATCAATACCATGTATTGCGGCTTTCCGCTGGGCGCGGCCGGCGGCGGCGCCATTTCATCGTGGCTGATCCCGAGCTACGGCTGGCACAGCGTGCTATTGCTCGGTGCCATTGCGCCGCTGGCGTTGACGGTTTTGCTGATCCTGCTGCTGCCGGAATCGGTCAAATATATGGTCAACCGCGGGCAGGATGCGGCGAAGATCAAACGCATCGCGCAACGCTTCGTCAGCCAGAGCCTCGACGGCGTGACGCGTTTTTACCTGTACGAAGAGAAGCTGACGCAGGCCAAGACCAGCGTCGGCCTGCTGTTCAGCCGCCCTTACCTGCTCGGCACGCTGATGCTGTGGGTGACCTACTTCATGGGGCTGGTGATCTATTACGTGCTGCTGAGCTGGATGCCAATCCTGATGCAGGGGCTGGGCTATCAGCTGGAACAGTCGGCGATGCTCACCTCGCTGTTCACCTTCGGCGGCACGCTGGGCATCCTGGTGGCCGGCTGGCTGATGGACCGCTGGAATGCGCACAAAGTGGTCTCGAGTGGCTTTGTCGTCACCGCCCTGCTGATCGTGGCGATGGCCACCGAAGACAAGCAGATCGTGCTGCTGGGCGCCTTCATCTTCCTGATGGGCGTCACCATGAACGGCGCGCAGTCCGGGCTGCAAACGCTAGCGGCCACCTTCTACCCGACCCACAGCCGCGCCACCGGCATCGCCTGGATGCAGGGCATCGGCCGCTTCGGCGGCGTCGCCGGCACCATGATGGGCGCCCAACTGCTGGCGATGCAGTGGGAAGTGCAGAGCATCCTGATGTTCCTGTGCGTACCGGCGCTGATCGCTGCCATCGCCACGGTGTGCAAGATGAGCCGCAAGCCGATGCTGCAACCGGCCGCCTGAGCCTGGCAAGCCCGCCCACGGCGGGCTTTCTTCCCGCGGTGATAGGGCTTGTTTATCCTCCGCCGCCAACTGTAATCAGTCTGTAAAAATATTGTGACTAGCCGCCCAAAAATGAGTCAATTTTAATTCATTTTTGCCGAACAGCTCACTTTTCTCCGGCTTTTCGCACATGAAGCCGGTGATAAAAAATCGCATATCAACCTGATATAAAAAGAAAATAACTTTTTCTTATGCCACTTTTCAGCGGCAACTGGTCAGTGTTGCATATGCTTGTACATACAAGTATATGTTAATAAGCCCTACGCATTGTTATGCCGTGGTACTCATCCCCACCGCGGCATGGAATCTGCACCGATACTGTTTGAGGAAAATGCTGTGACTACAAATAACAAAGTTCGCAATGTCGATGTACGCGCGCCACGCGGCACACAATTAAACGCAAAAAGCTGGCTGACCGAAGCGCCGTTACGCATGCTGATGAACAACCTCGATCCTGAAGTTGCGGAGAACCCACATGAGCTGGTGGTGTACGGCGGCATCGGCCGCGCCGCGCGCGACTGGGATTGCTACGACAAGATCGTCGAAACCCTGAAAACGCTGGAAGAGGACGAAACCCTGCTGGTGCAGTCCGGCAAGCCGGTCGGCGTATTCAAAACCCACAGCAACGCGCCGCGCGTGCTGATCGCCAACTCCAACCTGGTGCCGCACTGGGCGACCTGGGAACACTTCAACGAACTGGACGCCAAAGGCCTGGCCATGTACGGCCAGATGACCGCCGGTAGCTGGATCTACATCGGCAGCCAGGGCATCGTTCAGGGCACCTATGAGACCTTCGTCGAAGCGGGCCGCCAGCATTACGACGGCAGCCTGCAGGGGCGCTGGGTGCTGACCGCCGGTCTGGGCGGCATGGGCGGCGCGCAGCCGCTGGCCGCCACGCTGGCGGGCGCCTGCTCGCTGAACATCGAATGTCAGCAGAGCCGCATCGATTTCCGTCTGAAAACCCGCTACGTCGATGAGCAGGCCAAAGATCTGGACGACGCGCTGGCCCGCATCAAAAAATACACCTCAGAAGGCAAAGCCATCTCCATCGCCCTGTGCGGCAACGCGGCGGAAATCCTGCCTGAGCTGGTGCGCCGCGGCGTGCGCCCGGACATGGTCACCGATCAGACCAGCGCCCACGATCCGCTGAACGGCTATCTGCCGAAAGGCTGGAGCTGGGAAGAGTATCGCCAGCGCGCCCAGACCGAGCCGGCCAAGGTGGTCGCCGCCGCCAAGCAGTCGATGGCCGATCACGTCAAAGCCATGCTGGCGTTCCAGCAGATGGGCGTGCCGACCTTCGACTACGGCAACAACATTCGCCAGATGGCGAAAGAAACCGGCGTCGACAATGCCTTCGACTTCCCGGGCTTCGTGCCGGCCTACATCCGTCCGCTGTTCTGCCGCGGCATCGGGCCGTTCCGCTGGGCGGCGCTGTCCGGCGATCCGCAGGACATCTACAAAACCGACGCCATGGTGAAAGAGCTGATCCCGGATGACGAACACCTGCACCGCTGGCTGGACATGGCGCGCGAGCGCATCAGCTTCCAGGGCCTGCCGGCGCGCATCTGCTGGGTTGGCCTCGGCCAGCGCGCCAAGCTGGGTCTGGCGTTCAACGAGATGGTTCGCCGCGGCGAACTGTCCGCCCCGATCGTCATCGGCCGCGACCACCTGGATTCCGGCTCCGTTTCCAGCCCGAACCGTGAAACCGAAGCGATGAAAGACGGTTCCGATGCGGTTTCCGACTGGCCGCTGCTGAACGCCCTGCTGAACACCGCCAGCGGCGCCACCTGGGTTTCCCTGCACCACGGCGGCGGCGTCGGCATGGGCTTCTCCCAACACTCCGGCATGGTGATCGTCTGCGACGGCACCGACGAAGCCGCCGAGCGCATCGCCCGCGTGCTGCACAATGACCCGGCTACCGGGGTCATGCGTCACGCCGACGCCGGTTACGATATCGCTATCGACTGCGCCCGCGAGCAAGGCCTGAACCTGCCGATGGTTGCCGCGACCCAAGGAGAAAAAGCATGAAAGCGCTGACTATTCGCCCGGGCAAACTGACGCTGGCCCAGCTACGCGACGTGTATCAACACCCGGTGACGCTGACGCTGGACGACAACGCCTATGCCCCAATCCAGCGAAGCGTGGCCTGCGTGGAACGCATCGTTGAAGAAAACCGCACCACATACGGCATCAACACCGGGTTTGGCCTGCTGGCTTCGACGCGCATCGCCCGCGACGATCTGGAAAATCTGCAGCGCTCGATCGTGCTGTCACACGCCGCCGGCGTGGGCGAGCCGACCGACGACAATCTGGTGCGCCTGATCATGGTGCTGAAGATCAACAGCCTGTCGCGCGGCTTCTCCGGCATTCGCCTGGAAGTTATCCAGGCGCTGATCGCGCTGGTCAACGCCGAAGTCTATCCGCATATCCCGCTGAAAGGCTCAGTCGGCGCCTCCGGCGATCTGGCGCCGCTGGCGCACATGAGCCTGGTGCTGCTGGGCGAAGGCCAAGCGCGCCATCAGGGCCAATGGCTGCCGGCAACCGAAGCGCTGGCCAAAGCCGGCCTGAAACCGCTGACGCTGGCGGCGAAAGAGGGCCTGGCATTGCTGAACGGCACCCAAGTCTCCGCCGCCTTCGCGCTGCGCGGCCTGTTCGACGCGGAAGACCTGTTCGCCGCCGCGACCGTGGCGGGCAGCCTGACGGTGGAAGCGGCGCTGGGCTCCCGCAGCCCGTTCGATGCGCGCATCCACGAGGTGCGTGGCCAGCGCGGCCAGATCGACGCCGCCCTCGCCTACCGCCACCTGCTCGGCGCGCGCAGCGAAGTCTCCGACTCGCACCGCAACTGTGAAAAAGTGCAGGATCCTTACTCCCTGCGCTGCCAGCCGCAGGTAATGGGCGCCTGCCTGACGCAGATCCGTCAGGCCGCCGAGGTGCTGGAGATCGAAGCCAACGCCGTCTCCGATAACCCGCTGGTGTTCGCCGAGCAGGGTGACGTGCTGTCAGGTGGCAACTTCCACGCCGAACCGGTGGCGATGGCCGCCGATAACCTGGCGCTGGCATTCGCCGAAATCGGTTCGCTGTCCGAGCGCCGCATCTCGCTGATGATGGACAAACACATGTCGCAGCTGCCACCGTTCCTGGTGGAGAACGGCGGCGTGAACTCCGGCTTCATGATCGCTCAGGTCACCGCCGCGGCGCTGGCCAGCGAAAACAAAGCGCTGGCGCATCCATCGAGCGTCGACAGCATTCCGACCTCCGCCAACCAGGAGGACCACGTTTCCATGGCGCCGGCCGCCGGCCGCCGTCTGTGGAGCATGGCGGACAACGTGCGCGGCATTCTGGCGGTCGAGTGGCTGGCCGCCTGCCAGGGCCTGGATTTCCGCAACGGCCTGAAGACCTCGGAAGGTCTGGAGCAGGCGCGCCGTCTGCTGCGCGAGCATGTCAGTTTCTACGACAAGGATCGTTTCTTCGCCCCCGACATTGAAGCCGCCAGCCAGCTATTGGCGGCCGGTCACCTGACATCGCTGCTGCCTGCGGCGCTGCTGCCTAGCCAGGCATAATCATCACACACTGAATCACGCAGTTTGTTCTGCCCCGCCGGGTGCGTTCCACCCGGCGCGGGCAGCGCGTGCCTGTTCGGCAAACACTTAACGGGAAGCAACATGCGTAACGAAACGACACAACTCAGACGCGGACTAAACGCGCGGCATATCCGTTTCATGGCTCTCGGCTCGGCGATCGGCACCGGCCTGTTCTACGGCTCCGCCGGCGCCATCCAGCTGGCCGGCCCGGCGGTGCTGCTGGCCTACCTGGTGGGCGGCGCGGCGGTATTCATGGTGATGCGCGCGCTGGGTGAAATGGCGGTGCATCAGCCGGTTTCCGGCTCGTTCGGCCACTACGCCAGCCACTATCTCGGCCCGCTGGCCGGGTTCCTCACCGGCTGGACCTACACCTTTGAAATGGTGATCGTCGCCCTGGCGGACGTCACTGCCTTCGGCATCTATATGGGGCTGTGGTTCCCGGACGTCGCCCAGTGGGTCTGGGTGCTCAGCATCATCCTGTTTATCGGCGCGCTCAACCTGTGCAGCGTCAAGGTTTTCGGCGAGCTGGAGTTCTGGCTGTCGCTGGTCAAGGTCGCCGCCATCGTGGCGATGATCGTCGGCGGTGCGGCGGTGATGCTGTTCGGTTTCGGGCAAGCCCAGCACGCCACCGGCATCAGCAACCTGTGGCAGCACGGCGGCTTTATGCCTAACGGCATTGGCGGCGTGGTCGCGTCATTAGCGGTAGTGATGTTCGCCTTCGGCGGCATCGAGATCATCGGCATCACCGCCAGCGAGGCGAAAGACCCCGCCAACGTGCTGCCGAAGGCGATCAACGCCGTGCCGGTGCGCATCCTGCTGTTTTACGTGCTGACGCTGACGGTGCTGATGGCGATCTATCCGTGGAACAGCATCGGCCAGAACGGCAGCCCGTTCGTTGAGATCTTCAGCAACCTCGGCATCAGCTCCGCCGCCAACGTGCTGAACGTGGTGGTGATCACCGCGGCCATTTCGGCCATCAACAGCGACATCTTCGGCGCCGGCCGCATGATGTACGGCATGGCGCAGGACGGCCAGGCGCCGCGCAGCTTCACCAAGCTGACCGCCAGCGGCGTGCCGTGGATGACGGTGCTGGTCATGTCAATCGCCCTGCTGCTGGCGGTGGTGCTCAACTACCTGATCCCAGAGAAGGTCTTCATGATCATCGCCTCGATCGCCACCTTCGCCACCGTCTGGGTGTGGCTGATGATCCTGCTGTCGCAGATCGTCATGCGCCGCACGCTGTCGCCGGAAGAAACGCGTCAGTTGAGCTTCCCGGTGCCGTGGTGGCCGGTGGCGCCGGCATTGGCGACCGCCTTTATGGCGTTCGTCATCGGCCTGCTCGGCTACTTCGAAGAGAGCCGCATCGCGCTGTACGTCGGGCTGGTGTGGATCGCGTTCCTCACCGCGGCTTACTGGCTGTGGGTGCGCAAAAAAGGCGGCGGTTCGCCGGTGACCACCGCGACGCAACAGATGTAACGCTCGCTTCGGCCAAAACCCGCTGCGGCGGGTTTTTTTATTGCGCCTGCGCCAGCGCCTGCAGGATATCCGCCTGCAGATCGTCAAACGCCTCCAGCCCGGCGGACAGCCGCACCAGCCCCTCGCTGATGTGGTGCCGTTTCCGCTCTTCCGGCGTGTAGGCCGAGTGCGTCATGCTGGCCGGGTGTTGCGCCAGGCTTTCGCAATCGCCCAGGCTGACCGCGCGCAAGATGAGCTGCAGCGCATTGAGGAAGCGAATGCCCGCACGCATTCCGCCCCGCAGTTCAAACGCCAGCATGCCGCCGGGGCGCGCCATTTGCCGCCGTGCCAACGCATGCTGCGGGAAGTTCGCCAGGCCGGGGTAATACACCCGCTCGATCGCCGGATGCTCCGTCAGCATCTCCGCCAGGCGCTGCGCGTTATCGCAATGACGATCCATGCGCAGCGGCAAGGTTTTCATCCCGCGCAGCACCAGCGTGGCATCCTGCGCCGACAGTACCGCCCCGTTCATGTCCTTTAGCCCCTCCAGACGGATCGCCTCGGCCAACGCCTGACGCGTCACCGCTATCCCGGCCAGGAGATCGCCGTGCCCGCCGAGGTACTTGGTCGCCGAGTGCACCACGATATCGGCGCCTAACGCCAGAGGCCGCTGCAGATAGGGCGTACAGTAGGTGTTGTCCACCAGCAGCAACGCTTGATGCCGATGGGCGATCTCCGCCACGGCGGCGATATCGATCAAGCGCATGTTGGGATTGGCCGGCGTTTCGCAATACACCAGCCGGGTATGCGGCCCCATGGCCGACGCCAGCCGCTCCGGCCGGGTCAGGTCAACGTGGGTTATCTTGACGCCAAAGCGCGCCAGACCATGATGAAAGTAGCTGAAGGTGCAACCATAGACGGTTTCATCGACAATCAGCTCATCACCCGGTCTGAGCAGCGTCCAACAACACGCGGTGATCGCCCCCATACCGGAAGCGAACGCCACCGCCGCCTCCCCCTCCTCCAGGTTGGCGATGCGTTGCTCGAGCAGGTTTAACGTCGGGTTGGCGATGCGCGAATAAAAGTACCCCGGCTCGGTGCCGGCAAAGCAGGCGCCGCCGTATTCCGCCGTGGGAAAAGCAAACGTAGAGCTCATAAACACCGGCGGAGACAGTGCCCCCTGATACCGTTGAGGATCGTAGCCGTAATGAATAGCCCGGGTGGCAAAGTCGTGGCCAACTGCTGTAGCGGACATAACACAACTCCTTACCTGAGTGGGTGAAGCTTAATTCGACGATTCATCTGACAGGGCTGACGGCAACGCGCTGTCTCGCGTGCGCTGGCCGATGATTTGTAAAGTACGCAGCAGCAACGTTAACCCCAGCAGGGTATCCGGCTGCTTCAGCAAGGCGTACAGCGCGCGAAAACTGGCCGGCGGAGGATTCAACTGCAGCTCGCTGTGCGCCATCTGCAGCGCCGTTCCGCCTTCCCAGCCGAGGGTCACCAAACCTTCAAAGACGCCGGCCAGTTTCTCCACCAGCGCGTTGTCGGCAATATCCACCACGTCCGACAACAGCGACAACAGATCGACCACGTTATCCAACCGGCCGCCCGCCAGCAGCGGCTGCAGTTTCTCGAGCAACGCCGCCAATGATTGCAGGTCCGCCGCATGCACCGTGCTTTCCGTCATATCAGCCCCCTTACCGTGGCCCAGTAAAGGCCGCGGTTAAACCCATTGCGCAGCATGCCGCCCACCTTGGTGGCGGGCGTCGGCAGCACGTCGTGACGGTAGTCGTACACCAGCGGCATGCCGGCATTCAGCCCCATTTGCGCAACCGCCTGCACCTTGCCGTCATAATGGCTCACGGTTTGGCCCAGCCGCATTTCCGCCACGATGTTGTCGGCAATGACCGGCGCCTGATTATGGCAAGAGCCGCCGGCCTTGCTGACCGGCAAATCCACGGTATCGCCTATGACATACACGCCCTGCTGGCCGTAGACCTGCAGCGTTTGATGATCGGTCGGCAGCCAGCCTTCACCGTTTTGACTCTCGCTCAACCCGGTATTGCGCACCGCCTCGACTGCGCGAATCGGCGGCGTCGCCATCAGAATGTCGAACGGCTGCTCTTCCCCCTCAGCGGAATAGGCGACGTTACGCTGGGCGTCTACCCGGCTGAGGGTAAACCCTCGCTGGTGGCGAATGTCGCGCGCGGCAAAAATGGCGGGCAGCGCTTCACCGGTCGGGCGCTGTAAAAACAGGCAGTTACGCAAGAGTTGAGAAATGGTCGGATAGGTGTACACAATCTCCACCGCCTTGCGCACGCCGCGCCGCCGCAGGTAGTCATCCAGCATCAGGGTGGTTTCGATCGGTGCGATGCCGCACTGATGGGGCACGTTGGGCGTTTCAGGGAAGGACACGGTAATGAAAATGCGGCCTTTCTCGATCGTCGCCAATTTATGCGCTAACCGCCTGGCGGCCTGATACTGGTAAAAATGATCGCCCGCCTGCGCCAATCCTTCGATGCGCTCTGGCCAAGGTACGCAGCCGGTGGCGAAAACCAGAAAATCATAGGAATAAAATTTACCGCTTTGCGTAGCTATGCTTCGCTGTTTTAAATCGAAAGATTCCGCCTTATCAATAATAAACTGTATTTCGGGCCGCAATAAACTCCGCTGTGAGCGCGTGAGCTCTTGCTTGAAAAAAGTATTGAACGCCACATACATAAACGCCGGCTTGTAATAATGCAGCGGTGAATCCGATATCATTAATAACTCGACTTTATTATTAATAATTTCCCGGTGCAATTTTGCGGCCAATAAATTGGCCAGGATGGTGCCGCCGGTTCCGCCGCCGACAATGATGATTCGCTGTCGCATCAAGCCCTCGCTCAACCGGCCAGCAAGCCGGCAGTATTAAGGTATGGTGATGATGAAGGTCTACGGCAGAACGGCGAAAAATAAACTGCCTTATTGGCAGTCTAGTAACGAATAGTTATAAAGCAAATAAAATGGGAATATAAAATAAACGCATTTACTATCTTTAATGAAATTATCGGATTAAACAAAACCACGCTTTCAATGAAAAACTTATTATTAAACTGACAATCATCACGAATTTAAAACATAAAAAAACCCGCCGCAGCGGGTTTTTATTTAGCAACCGAATCGGTCGAACTTATTGGCCTTTAACTTCTTTCAGGCCGTTGAACGGCGCACGGTCACCCAGCGCTTCTTCGATACGGATCAGTTGGTTGTACTTGGCAACGCGGTCAGAACGGCTCATGGAACCGGTTTTGATCTGGCCAGCCGCAGTCCCTACCGCCAGGTCGGCGATGGTCGCGTCTTCGGTTTCACCGGAACGGTGAGAGATCACCGCAGTGTAACCGGCGTCTTTCGCCATCTTGATAGCTGCCAGGGTTTCGGTCAGAGAACCGATCTGGTTGAACTTGATCAGGATGGAGTTAGCGATGCCTTTCTCGATGCCTTCTTTCAGGATCTTGGTGTTGGTCACGAACAGATCGTCGCCAACCAGCTGGATTTTGTCGCCCAGTACTTTGGTCTGGTAAGCGAAGCCCGCCCAGTCGGATTCATCCAGGCCGTCTTCGATAGACACGATTGGGTACTGTTTGGTCAGCTCTTCCAGGAAGTGAGTGAACTCTTCGGAAGTGAAGGCTTTGTTACCTTCGCCGGCCAGCACGTATTTACCGTCTTTGTAGAATTCGGAAGCCGCGCAGTCCATCGCCAGAGTGACGTCTTTGCCCAGCTCGTAGCCCGCCGCTTTTACCGCTTCAGCGATAACCGCCAGCGCTTCGGCGTTGGAACCCAGGTTTGGCGCATAGCCGCCTTCGTCGCCCACGGCGGTGTTCATGCCTTTGGCTTTCAGAACTTTCGCCAGGTGGTGGAACACTTCAGAACCGATGCGCACCGCTTCTTTCAGGGTCTTCGCGCCAACCGGCTGAATCATGAATTCCTGAATGTCGACGTTGTTGTCAGCGTGCTCGCCGCCGTTGATGATGTTCATCATCGGCAGTGGCATGGAGAATTTGCCTGGGGTGCCGTTCAGTTCAGCGATGTGCTCGTACAGCGGCATGCCTTTAGAGGCTGCGGCCGCTTTCGCTGCTGCCAGGGAAACCGCCAGAATGGCGTTGGCGCCGAAGTTGGATTTGTTTTCGGTGCCGTCCAGCTCGATCATGATCTTGTCGATGTTCGCCTGGTCTTTGGCATCTTTACCCAGTACTGCCTGAGCAATCGGACCGTTTACTGCAGCAACGGCTTTCAGTACGCCTTTACCCAGGAAACGAGACTTGTCACCGTCACGCAGTTCCAGCGCTTCGCGGGAACCGGTAGAAGCACCTGACGGCGCAGCAGCCAGGCCGACGAAACCGCCTTCCAGATGAACTTCGGCTTCAACAGTCGGGTTACCGCGGGAGTCGATGATTTCACGACCGATGACTTTAACGATTTTGGACATTAGGTTTTCCTCAGTACAAGTTAAACTAAAACTCCAGACAAACAGCGCGCGGTTCTCACCGCGCGCCGCCTACCAAATATGTTATTTCACCTGGCGCTTCTGATGCTCGCCTGCGGCTTTCACGAAGCCGGCGAACAGCGGATGCCCATCACGCGGCGTAGACGTAAATTCCGGGTGGAACTGACAGGCTACAAACCACGGGTGATTCGGCAGTTCAATGATCTCAACCAGCTTGTTGTCGGCGGAACGACCGGCGACACGCAGCCCTGCGGCTTCGATCTGCTTCAACAGCATGTTGTTAACTTCGTAACGGTGACGGTGACGCTCGACAATGGTCGGTTCGCCGTACAACTGACGCACCAGGCTGTTGTCGCTCAGGTTGCACTGTTGGCCACCTACGCGCATCGTGCCGCCCAAATCGCTTTCTTCGCTGCGCACTTCGACGTTGCCGTCTTCGTCGCGCCATTCGGTGATCAACGCCACCACCGGGTACTTACAGTCTGGCATAAACTCGGTGGAGTTGGCGTTTTCCATCCCCGCCACGTTGCGAGCGAACTCCATCAACGCCACCTGCATGCCCAGGCAAATGCCCAAGTAAGGAATGTTGTTCTCGCGCGCATAGCGCGCGGTCATCACTTTGCCTTCCACGCCGCGGTAGCCGAAGCCGCCCGGGATCAGGATCGCATCCAGCCCTTTCAGCACTTCCACGCCGCGCGTTTCCACGTCCTGCGAGTCGATCAGCTTGATGTTCACGGTCAAACGGTTTTTCAGCCCGCCGTGCTTCAGCGCTTCGATTACCGACTTGTAGGCGTCCGGCAGCTCAACGTATTTGCCGACCATACCGATGGTCACTTCGCCGCCCGGATTGGCTTCTTCGTAGATCACCTGTTCCCATTCGGCCAGGTTGGCTTCCGGCGCGTTCAGGCTGAATCGTTTACAAATATAATCGTCCAGCCCCTGAGATTTCAATAGGCCTGGGATTTTATAAATAGAATCAACGTCTTTCAGAGAGATAACCGCTTTTTCCGGCACGTTGCAGAAAAGCGCGATTTTAGCGCGTTCGTTAGCAGGAACCGCGCGATCGGAACGGCAAATCAGCACATCAGGCTGAATACCGATGGAAAGCAGCTCTTTTACGGAATGCTGGGTCGGCTTGGTTTTCACTTCGCCCGCCGCCGCCATGTACGGCACCAGCGTCAGGTGCATGTACAGCGTGTGCTCGCGGCCCACTTCCACCGCCATCTGACGGATGGCTTCGAGGAACGGCAGCGATTCGATATCGCCGACGGTGCCGCCGATTTCCACCAGCACCACATCGTGGCCTTCGCCGCCTTCGATGATGCGCTCTTTGATCGCGTTGGTGATGTGCGGAATGACCTGCACGGTCGCGCCCAGATAGTCGCCGCGGCGTTCTTTACGCAGCACGTCGGAGTAGATGCGGCCGGTGGTGAAGTTGTTGCGACGCGACATTTTGGTGCGGATGAAGCGCTCGTAGTGACCCAAATCCAGATCGGTTTCTGCGCCGTCTTCGGTGACGAAAACTTCCCCATGCTGAATCGGGCTCATGGTGCCCGGATCCACGTTGATGTACGGGTCCAGTTTCATGATGGTAACGTTGAGGCCACGGGCTTCAAGAATAGCCGCCAGAGAGGCTGCGGCAATGCCTTTACCCAGAGAGGATACGACCCCGCCGGTCACAAAAATATAATTAGTTGTCATGCTGAACCTGAGAGTTTAGGTTTAAAGACGATGGAAGAACCAGGACGGGAAAGTAGTATACCCGAACCTCTCCTGACCTACAAACGATCGTTTTGCTGTCCATCATCTCGGCCGCCCTCCCGTGTTCATCAGGGTTTACTCCGCCGGCGCCCCGCAAACCCTCCAGGAAATACAAAGAGTTAGCGGAGAAAATTTCTTTTTACCGCCCCTCAGGAGCGATAAAACGCCTTAGATTTCAGTTTGTTGGCCTTTTGCTGCCGACGGCAGCCATGCGCCTGTGACCTGACCGCAAGCTTAACCGTTTCAGCTTTCGTGAACCTTGTCGTCGATCAACATTGTAGCGGCGGTTCAGCTTCCCTAAACCCGATTAGCCTGGGATCGAGGAGCATCGGATTAACGACTGATGTAGAGCATGCGTTCAGGCATATCAACAATCACACGATGCCCCCGCATAAAGCCCATCCCCAGCAGACCATCAAAACCCAGCGCCTCAGACGTTGGGCCTTCGGTAACGATGGCCAAATCGTTGTGATGCCGGCCCCGGCGATCGGTCAAGGTGAATCTGGTCACTCGGCAATCCAGGTTCTCAGCCTCAGGCTCAATGGAGCGACAGCCGGAAAACAAGAGGCCAGCCGGCAAGCCTGCGGCAAACAAAAGAGAATGGCTGGCGCCGGTATCAACAATCAGGCGCAACGGTTTATTGCCAACGAAGGCCGTCACGCTCAGCCCCTCATCGGTCTGTTCGAATGGATATGAAGCCCATATTGCAATGTCTGAAGGCAGATGAGTCAACATTTGCAAGCGGTCGTTTTCGAAGTCCATCAGCACCTTTCGATCGCGGAACAACCCAAGCCCCATCACTTCACTTACCGGCACCTCGTTTCCCAGGCTGAGTCCCCAGGGCTTAAAACTCACCGCTTCGGCGTCGTTAAACGGGATATTGCCAATAAACAGCCGACTAATCCGCCAGGCAGACACCTGATTTTCACCGCCAGAGAGATCTCTCAGCCGCCGAGGCGCCAGCTGCACCGCCTTCAGACTCGGTTGCGCGACCAGACGCTCCAGATCGTGTTGATAAAGGTGTATCCCTTCTGCGCTGCCGGTATCCAGCATGAGCGTGTGTAACCGGTTATCGATCTGCACATCGACTAATGGCAGCCTGCGCTCATCATACCGCAGCCGCCCAACATCAGCAGGAGGAGACGCCGTGCTGAAACCGGGGAAAAAACAGGCTAAAAGCATTAGCCTCTTGATCATGACGCCACCTTCCCTTGTCTGCGTGGAACGTCCTTCATGTTCACCCCGGCGCCATGAACGCCGGAAGCGCATCAGATTTCAGATTTCTTCACCTGCTGCCAGGCGTCTTCCATCTGCTCCAGCGTGGCGTCTTCAAGCCGCAGCCCGCGTTGCTGGACGATCGCTTCCACCTGGCGGAAGCGACGTTCGAACTTGCGGTTCGCCGCCTGCAGCGCATTCTCCGCCTTGTGCCCCAAATGGCGCGACAGGTTCACCGTGGCGAACAGCAGATCGCCGATCTCCTCTTCCAGCTTGCTCTCATCGACCACCGCCTGGCGGGCTTCGTGCATCACTTCGTCGATCTCTTCATACACTTTGTCCAGCACCGGCCCCAGGGTATTCCAGTCGAAGCCGACCGAGGCGCAGCGTTTTTGGATCTTGTGCGCCTTCATCAACGCCGGCAGCGCCTGCGGAATGTCGTCCAGCACCGAGTGCAGCGCTTTTTCGGCGCGCTCGCCGGCCTTCAGCTGCTCCCAGCGCGCCGCCACGGCTTCGCTGTCTCCCGCCTCAGCGTCGCCGAAGATATGCGGGTGACGGCGCTCCAGCTTGTCGCTGATGGCGGTGCACACCTCATCGAAATCGAACAGCCCCTGCTCCTGCCCCATCTGGGCATAGAACACCACCTGGAACAGCAAATCACCCAGTTCGTCGCGCAGATCGGCGTAGTCCTGCCGCTCGATGGCGTCCAGCACTTCGTAAGTCTCTTCCAGCGTGTAGGGCGCGATGGTGGCGAAAGTTTGCTTGCGGTCCCATGAGCAACCGACCTGCGGATCGCGCAGCGTTTTCATGATGTTCAGCAGGCGCTGCAGCGGAGTGGATTGGGTCATAAAAAATCTCTGAGAAAGAATGAGGGCGCATGGGAACGCCCACCGAATTCATGGATCTCGGGCCGTATCGATGGCGCATACGGCCCGAAAGGCGATGTGGGCTTAGTTGCCGTGCAGACGCTTGGCGTCTATCACGTCCGGCAGCTGGTTCAGCTTCGCCAGCACCCGGCTCAGCACCTGCTGGTTGTAGATTTCGATATCCATGTCGATGGTGGCCAACTGTTTCTTGGTGTCGCTGCGGCTGGCGACGCCCAGCACGTTGACCTTTTCGTTGGCCAAAATGGTGGTAATGTCGCGCAGCAGCCCGCTGCGATCGTTGGCCATCACGCGCACCACCAGCGAATAACCGCTGGAGTAGCTTTCGCCCCATACCGCATCGACGATGCGCTCCGGCGCGTGCGATTGCAAATCGACCAGCTGATCGCAGTCCGCACGGTGGATCGAAATACCGCGCCCCTGGGTGATAAAACCGACGATGTCGTCGCCCGGGATCGGCTGGCAGCAGCGGGCGATGTGGTGCATCAGGTTGCCCACGCCCTCCACCACCACGCGGCCGTTGTCCTTGTTGCGGGCCGGCGGCGGCGCTTTCTGCTGCACCAGCTGGCGCAATGCCTCGCGATCCTGCTCTTCGGCGCTCGGTTTGTTGAACTTGCCCTGCAGGTAATTCACCATCTGGTTCAGGCGAATGTCCCCGCCGCCGATCGCCGCCAACACCTCGTCCAGCGAGTTCATGTTGTAGCGCGGGATCAGCAGCTTTTCGGCCTCTTTCAGACTGATGCCGAGATGTTCCAGTTCGTTGTCCAGCATCTGGCGGCCGGCGAGAATGTTCTTGTCGCGATCCTGCTTGCGGAACCAGTTGTGGATCTTCGAGCGCCCGCGGCTGGTGGTGACATACCCCAGGTTCGGGTTCAGCCAGTCGCGGCTCGGGTTCGGCTGTTTCTGGGTGATGATCTCAATCTGATCGCCCATCTTCAGCTGATAGGTAAACGGCACGATGCGGCCGCCGATCTTGGCGCCGATACAGCGGTGACCGACGTCGCTGTGAATGTGGTAGGCGAAATCGAGCGGCGTGGAGCCGGCCGGCAGATCCACCACGTCGCCTTTCGGGGTAAATACATAGACCCGATCGTCGAACACCTGGCTGCGCACTTCGTCGAGCATCTCGCCGGAGTCCGCCATTTCTTCCTGCCAGGCGATGAGCTTGCGCAGCCAGGCGATGCGTTCTTCGTAGCCGGAGCGCACGGTCACGCCCGCGCCCTCTTTGTACTTCCAGTGCGCGGCCACGCCCAGTTCGGCGTCTTCGTGCATTTGCCGGGTGCGGATCTGAATCTCGACGGTCTTGCCGCGCGGCCCCAGCACCACGGTGTGGATCGACTGGTAGCCGTTCGGTTTCGGGTTAGCGACGTAGTCGTCGAACTCATCCGGCAAATGGCGGAAGTGGGTATGCACGATGCCCAACGCCGCGTAGCAATCCTGCAGGCGCTCCGCCACGATGCGCACCGCACGCACGTCGAACAGTTCGTCGAACGCCAGGTGTTTTTTCTGCATCTTGCGCCAGATGCTGTAGATGTGTTTCGGCCGGCCGTAAATCTCCACCCGAATGCCTTCGTTGGCCATTTCTGCGCGCAGCCCGGCGACGAAATCGTCAATGAACTGTTCGCGATCGATGCGGCGCTCATGCAACAGCTTGGCGATGCGCTTGTATTCTTCCGGATGCAGGTAGCGGAAGCAGAAATCCTCCAGCTCCCACTTCAACTGGCCGATGCCGAGCCGGTTGGCCAGCGGGGCGTAGATGTTGGAACACTCTTTCGCCGCCAGCACGCGTTCGTCTTCCGGCGCGTCTTTCACCTCGCGCAGGTGGGCGATGCGCTCCGCCAGCTTGATGACCACGCAGCGGAAATCCTCCACCATCGCCAACAGCATGCGGCGCACGTTGTCGACCTGTTCGGAGGCCATCGAGTCGTTTTGGGTGGCTTTCAGTTGGCGAATGGCGTCCATATCGCGCACGCCGTGCACCAGCGCGACGATCCCCTTGCCGAACGCTTCGGTCAGGGTCTCTTCCTGCACGATGCCGGCGTCCACCAGCGGGAACAGCAGCGCGGCGCGCATGCTGTCATTGTCCATGCTCAGCGTCGAGAGAATTTCCACCATCTCCAGGCCGCGCCACAGCAGCAGCGAGGCGTCGGGATGGTTTTGGGTCTGCTGCTCACAATAACGCCAGGTTGCGGCCAATCGCTCACATGACTGCGGGTTAGGTAGCCCCAAGCCGGCGATCCACTCATCGAGAGCGAACTCACCCGCCGTATTCAGATGTGCACTTCTTACCGCAACCATAACTTCTCCCTACTTTGCAGCGACCTCTGGCGCACGCTCGTTGATAAACAGCGCCATTGATTCAAGATGCCCCGTGTGCGGAAACATATCCAACATCCGCACGCGCGCAAGACGATAACCGGCATTCAACAGCACGTTGCTGTCGCGAGCCAGCGTGGTGGGGTTACAGGAAACATACACCACCCGCGCCGGCGCCAGTTTTACAATGTGTGACATCACCCCGGCCGCACCGGCGCGGGCGGGATCCAGCATCACCTTATCAAACCCTTGTGCTGCCCAAGGTTGCCGCGCAACGTTGTCCTCCAGATTCTCATGGAAGAACGACGCATTATTCAGCTTATTCTTATGTGCATTATATTGCCCATTCGCTACCAGCGTGGCAACACCTTCGATGCCCACCACCGCGGCGGCGCGGCGCGCCAGCGGCAGGGTGAAATTACCCATGCCGCAGAACAGGTCCAGCACCCGATCATTGGGTTGAATGTCGAGCCATTCAAGGGCCTGCGCCACCATTTGTTGGTTTACGGCGTCATTGACCTGAATAAAGTCGCGCGGACTGAAGTCTAAGCGTAGCCCGTCAACCTGATAATACGGCGTTTCACCGCACAGTTTTTCCACCCGTTCGCTGTCCGGCGCCAGATAAACGGCGACCTTTTCCCGCTCGCCAAACGCCAACAGCGCCTGCCGATCCGCCTCTTTCAGCGCGTCGAGATGACGCAGCACCAGCAGCGGGCCGTTATCCGCCAGCACCAGCTCCACATGCCCCAGCCGCCGCACCGCCTGCAGCCCGCTCAGGCAGGCGCGCACCGGCGACAGCAGCTGTTCCAGCTCCGGCCGCAGCACCGGGCAGTGCTCCACCGCCACCAGCTCGCTGGAGGCCGCCTGGCGAAAGCCCATCATCAGGCGCTGCAGCTTCGGCTGCCATGCCAGGCTCAGGCGGGCGCGGCGGCGATAGCCGTATTCCGGGCCGGCGATCACCGGTTCCTGTTGCGGGGTTACGCCGGTTTCGCGGGCGATCATGCGCACCAGCGCCGCCGCCTTGCTCTGCTGTTGCAGCGCCTCATCAGCATGTTGCTGCTGGCAGCCGCCGCACACGCCAAAATGCGGGCAGCGCGGTTCTACCCGCTGCGGGCTGCGGCTCAGCAGGCGTTTGAGCTTGCCTTTGGCGAACTGGCGCTTGTCTTCGGTCAACTGGATTTCCGCCTGCTCGCCCGGCAATACGCCCGGCACGAACACCGCTTTGCCGTCGTGGCGCGCCACGCCCTGGCCAAAAGGATCGAGATCGCTCACCGTCACGGTGAAGATTTGTGAGCTCTGCCGGGTCGTCACGCGGCGTTTGGGAGAGTAGAATTGCGCCATATTTGTCGATTGTGTGCTGGTTCATTAAGCTAGTGTCAGCTGTCAATTCTCCCACATTGGAATCCCATGACCAAATACAGCCTGCGTGCGCGCATGATGATCCTGATTCTGGCCCCGACCTTGCTGATTGGTTTGCTGCTCAGCACCTTCTTCGTGGTGCACCGCTATAACGAGCTGCAGGAGCAACTGGTCGACGCCGGCGCCAGCATCATCGAGCCGCTGGCGGTGGCCAGCGAGTACGGCATGACGTTCCGCAGCCGCGAATCGGTCAGGCAGTTGGTCAGCCTTTTGCACCGCCGCCATTCGGACATCGTACGTTCGATCACCGTGTTTGATGCGCAGAACAATTTGTTCGTCACCTCCAATTATCATCACAACTTCGCTCAGCTGCAGCTGCCGAAAGGCGTGCCGTTGCCCACCGATCTGATGCTCACCCGACGCGGCGATTCGCTGATCCTGCGCACGCCGATCCTGTCGGAAAGCCAGTATCCGGATGAAACCGCCGACGGCGGCAGCCACCCCGACAACAACCTGGGCTATGTGGCGATCGAGCTGGATCTGCAGTCGGTGCGGCTGCAGCAGTATAAAGAGGTCTTCGTCTCCACCTTGCTGCTGCTGCTGTGCATGTGCATCGCCATCCTGTTCGCTTACCGGCTGATGCGCGACGTGACCGGCCCGATCCGCAATATGGTGAACACCGTCGACCGCATCCGCCGCGGCCAGCTCGACAGCCGCGTGGAAGGCTACATGCTCGGCGAGCTGCACATGCTGAAAAACGGCATCAACTCGATGGCGATGTCGCTTACCGCCTATCACGAAGAGATGCAGCAGAACATCGATCAGGCCACGTCAGACCTGCGCGAAACGCTGGAGCAGATGGAGATCCAGAACGTCGAACTGGATCTGGCGAAAAAACGCGCGCAGGAGGCGGCGCGCATCAAGTCCGAATTCCTGGCCAACATGTCGCATGAGCTGCGTACTCCGCTCAACGGCGTGATCGGCTTCACCCGCCAGATGCTGAAAACCGATCTGAGCGCAACCCAGACCGACTATTTACAGACCATCGAGCGCTCGGCCAACAACCTGCTGACCATCATCAACGACGTGCTGGACTTCTCCAAGCTGGAGGCCGGCAAGCTGGTGCTGGAGCATATTCCGTTCGCCCTGCGCGAAACGCTGGACGAAGTGGTGGTGCTGCTGGCGCCCAGCGCACATGACAAAGGGTTGGAGCTGACGCTGGATGTGCACAACGACGTGCCGGAGCAGGTGATCGGCGACTCGCTGCGCCTGCAGCAAATCATCACCAACCTGCTGGGCAACGCCATCAAGTTCACCGAAACCGGCAATATCGACATTCGCGTCGAGCTGCGCAAACAGCTGGATCGCCGGGTGGAAGTGGAAGTGCAGATCCACGATACCGGCATCGGCATCTCCGAACGCCAGCAGTCGCAGCTGTTCCAGGCATTCCGCCAGGCGGACGCCAGCATCTCCCGCCGCCACGGCGGCACCGGGCTGGGGCTGGTGATCACGCAAAAGCTGGTGAAAGAGATGGGGGGCGATATCTGCTTCCACAGCCAGTTGAACCGCGGCTCGACCTTCTGGTTCCACATCACGCTGGATCTGAACGAGGGCATGCTGTCGCTGGCGCCGAGCCTGCCGGATCTGAACGGCAAAACGCTGGCCTATATCGAGTCCAACCCGACGGCGGCGCAGGCGACGCTCAACATGCTCAGCGTCACGCAACTGGTGATCACCCACTCGCCGACGCTGGGCCAGTTGCCGCCAAGCCACTATGATTTCCTGCTGGCCGGCGTGCCCATCCCGTTCCGCGACAACATGGCGCAGCACGAGGACAAATTGCTGGCCTCGCTGAAGCTGGCCGATCGGGTCATTCTGGCGCTGCCGTGCCAGGCGCAAATCGATGCCGAGCTGCTTAAACAACAAGGCGCGCTCGGCTGCCTGATCAAGCCGATCACCAGCACCCGACTGTTCCCGATGCTCCGGATGGAGGCGCCGGCACGCCTCACCGCGCAGCCTGAGCGTAAACGCCTGCCGCTGACGGTGATGGCGGTTGACGACAACCCGGCTAACCTGAAGCTGATCGGCACGTTGTTGGGGGAACAGGTAGAAAAAACCCTGTTGTGCGAGAGCGGCGAGGAAGCGCTGGCGCTGGCGCGCGACAACGTGCTGGATCTGATCCTGATGGACATTCAAATGCCGAAGATGGACGGCATTCACGCCAGCGAGCTGATCCGCCAACTGCCGCATCACAACTCCACGCCGATCGTCGCCGTCACCGCCCATGCAGCCAGCGGCGAGCGCGAGCACCTGTTGCAGGCCGGGATGGACGACTACCTGGCCAAGCCGATCGACGAGAAAATGCTGACCCGCGTGCTGTCGCGCTATCACAGTGGCGAAATGGAAAACGCCGTCGCCGACGACGCGCCGCTGTCGCTCGACTGGCCGCTGGCGTTGCGTCAGGCGGCCAATAAACCGGATCTGGCGCGCGATCTGCTGCAAATGCTGCTCGATTTCTTGCCGCAGGTGCGCGAACGGGTGCAGGCGCTGCTCGACGGCCAGCATGACGACGAAATCCTCGATCTGGTCCATAAGCTGCACGGCAGCTGCAGCTACAGCGGCGTGCCACGCCTCAAGCAGCTGTGTTTCTACCTCGAGCGGCAACTGCGCCAGGGCGTCACCAACGACGAACTGGAGCCGGAATGGCTAGAGCTGCTGGATGAGATTGAACTGGTGATCCACGCGGCGCACGCGCATCTGACGCAGCCTGCCTGAATTCGCAGGCCGTTACGCAAAAAGGCACGCCGCAGCGTGCCTTTTTCTTTTAGCGCCTGACGTTTATCACTGCGCCAGCAGGTACAATTGGCTCTCGCCGCGCTGAATATTCAACGCCAGCACCGACGGCTTGCTGTCGAGAATCTTACGCAGCTCGCCCAGGTTCTGTATCGGCTGTTGGTTCACGCCCAGGATCACATCGCCTTTTTTCAAGCCGATGCGCGCCGCGGCGCTGCCGGCTTTCACGCTGTCGACCTTGACGCCTTTCTGGTTGCCGACCTGGGTGTTGCTCAGCTCGGCGCCCTCGATGCCGGTGTAAATATTGCCCGAGGCCACCTGGGTCTGCGCGCTTTGCTCCAGCGTGACATCAATGGTCACCGGTTTGCCGTCGCGGATAATGCCCAGCGACATTTTGCTGCCGACCGGCAGCGTGCCGATCTCCGCCCGGAATGAGGCGAAGCTGGAGATGGCCTTGCCGTTCATGGTGACGATCACGTCACCGGCTTTAATGCCCGCCTTCGCGGCGGAAGACTTCGGCATCACCTGGCTGACAAAGGCCCCGCGCTGCGCATCAACCTTCATCGCCTTGGCCAGCTCAGAGTTCAGCTCGGTGCCCATGATGCCGAGCTCGCCGCGTTTCACCTGACCATACTCGACCATTTGCGCCGTCAGGTTTTTCACCATGTTGCTCGGAATGGCGAAGCCGATACCGATGTTGCCGCCGTCCGGCGCCAGGATCGCGGTGTTGATGCCGATCAGCTCGCCGTTCAGGTTAACCAGCGCGCCGCCGGAGTTGCCGCGGTTGATCGCCGCATCGGTCTGGATAAAGTTTTCGTAGTTTTCGATGTTCAGGCCGCTGCGCCCCAGGGCGGAAACGATGCCCGAAGTGGCGGTTTCGCCCAGCCCGTACGGGTTGCCGATCGCCACGGTGTAATCGCCGACGCGCAGCTGATCGGAATCCGCCATCTTGATCGCCGTCAGATTCTTGAAGTCTTTCAGCTGGATCAGGGCGATGTCCGAGCGCGGATCCTTGCCGATCACCTTGGCGTCGAAGCGGCGGCCGTCACTCAGCTGCACCTGGATCTTGTTGGCGTTATCCACCACGTGGTTATTGGTCACCACATAGCCCTTGGCGGCATCGATGACCACCCCGGCGCCTAGCGCCTGGAATTTCTGCTGCGTGCCCTGCGGCTGGCCATCCGGCCCAGGCTGTTCACCGCCCTGACACATCGGCGAGCCCTGGAACGGCGAACCGTCCTGGCAGAACGGCGAATCTTCACCGAAGAACTGTTGGAACTGCTGCGGCATGCGCGGCGTGTTGACCGTGGTGCTGCCCTCAACGTTAATGCTCACCACGGAAGGCATCACCTTTTCCAGCATCGGCGCCAGGCTCGGCAGCTGTTGGGTGGAGGAAGAGGCGGTTTCAGCGGCGCTGGCCGTCACCGGGCCCATCGCCATGCCGATGCTGAATGCCAATGCGCTCAGAACTAATGCGGTTTTTTTCATCTGTGTGTCTCTTATAAAGTCGTTCAAAAAAGAATGGCCGTCTTGCGTGCTTATTCAGAGTTAATTAATAGCCTGAAGTTCCGGCACAGATGATTGGCAATAGTAAACAAATATTGTCCGTCTTTACAAAAATCAAGACAGCCAACCGGTTGGAATTGCTGATAATTATTCCTCAGCTTAATTATTCCGCCGCCATTAATCGACGATATTCATCATAGGCATAAAGGTCGGTCATTCCGCTGATATAGTCCTGCAATAAACGCGCGCGGAAATAATATTCCCGAATGGCTTGCTGCTCCGGCGATAAATGCTGCAGCCCTTCTACCGCCTCCGCATACGCCAGCCGATGCTTGGTGGACAGCTTGTGGAACAGACGCGTTTCGATCGGGTACGCGCGGTGGCTGTCTTCACGCACCAGCAGGGTGAAGTCCGCCAGCGACATCGCCAACAGCGGACTGTAAATGTCCAGCAGGCCGCTGATCACCCGATAGCCTTGCAGCTCGAGCTGCTCGACCTCCGGGTGGTTGAACACATGCTTGAACGCCACATTTTTAAATATTTTCAACAGCCGGTAGGCCGGGCTGGAATCCTCCAGCAGCGCCTGATTGAAGCTGCCCTGATATACCGCGTCCAGATTGTCGATAAAGCGCTGCGCCGCGTGCGGCACCAGCCGCGCCACGGTAAACACCCGCAGATACATGAAGAACTGATCTTCCGCGCTGCGCCGCGCGCCGCCGCGATCGATCTTGCGAAACGCGCTGGCGACGGTCTTGTCGAACAGATCGCCCGGCGCCACCTCGCCCCATTCCTGAATCAGGTGCTGATACAGCTGCTCGACGGTGAAAATGCTCTTCTCCACCGCGTCTTCCAGATCGGCCACGCAGTACGAGATATCGTCGGCGGCCTCCATAATGTAGGTCAGCGGGAAACGATCGAACTCGCCCATATGCAGCTCACGCCGCAGCCGATCGACGAAGGCTTCTTCCGCCAGATAGTAGCCGGGCTTTTTCATCAGGTAACTGTGGCTGGCGGGGATGTCGCTCGCCCAGTAGGCCGGGCGGGTGTATTTCAAAATGCAGCCGACCTGCGCGTAGGTCAGGTTGAGCTTGAGCAGGCTGTACACCATGCGGATCGCCTGGGCGTTGCCCTCGAAGTGGCTGAGATCCTGACGGATCCGGCTGCGCAGCCGGTTCAGATCGCTCTCCCCTTCATGCAGGCGCAGCGTCGCCACCTGGCAGCGATCGTGGCTGCCCGGCTCACTGCCGCAGCTGGCGGGATCGAGCCGCTGGGCGAACCAGTCATTGATCGCCGATTCGCCGAAATGACCGAACGGCGGATTGCCGATGTCGTGCATCAGGCAGGCCATTTCCACGATGCTTTCAAACGGATCGAGCAGCCGGGTCAGGCCGAGTTCGTCGATCTTCCCCGCCTGTTTGAAGCGGTTGAGGATCTCTTTGGCGATATGGCGCCCGACCTGCTGCACCTCCATCGAGTGCGTCAGGCGGCTGCGCACCGCCGCGTTGCGCTCCAGCGGAAACACCTGGGTTTTTTGCTGCAGACGGCGAATGGCGGCCGAGTTGACGATGCGCCCGCGATCGCTCTCGAACTGCCGCACGATGTCGTACTCTTCCTCGGCCTCGATCGGTTTGCTGAAAGGCCGTTGGAAGCTGATTTTTTGCTTGAAGTCGATCCCGGACATCTGTTTCTCCGCCGTTGCGCCCTGCCCCCGTGATAACAATTCCCGGCAGCGGATGCAACGCATTATCTCTGATACACAGCCATGATAGACTATGCCGCAATTCTCACGGCCAATCAGCGAGTGTTATTTATGAAAGTAGGCATCATCGGCGCAATGGAGCAGGAAGTCACCCTGCTGCGCGATCAAATCGAAAACCGTCAAACCATCCAGCGCGCGGGCTGCGAAATCTACACCGGCCAGATCGGCGGCGTTGACGTGGCCCTGCTGAAATCCGGCATCGGCAAAGTCTCTGCGGCCATGGGCACCACCCTGTTGCTGGAGCACTGCAGCCCCGACGTGGTGATCAATACCGGCTCCGCCGGCGGCCTGGCCAGCACGCTGCGCGTGGGCGACATCGTGGTGTCGGAAGAAGTGCGCTACCACGACGCCGACGTCACCGCCTTCGGCTACGAGCCGGGCCAGATGGCCGGCTGCCCGGCGGCGTTCGTCGCCGATGATGCGCTGATCGCGCTGGCGGAAAGCTGCATCAAACAGCTGGATCTGCACGCGGTGCGCGGCCTGATCTGCAGCGGTGACGCCTTCATCAACGGCGCCGAGCCGCTGGCGCGCATCCGCGCCACCTTCCCGCGCGTCGCCGCCGTGGAAATGGAAGCCGCGGCGATCGCCCACGTCTGCCATCTGTTCGGCACGCCGTTCGTGGTGGTGCGCGCCATTTCCGACGTCGCCGACAGCGAATCGCACATGAGCTTTGACGAGTTCCTGGTGGTAGCGGCCAAGCAGTCCACGCTGATGGTCAACGCCATGCTGCAAACCCTGGCCAAGCGCGGTTGATGTGAGGCAGCGCTTCACCTCGATGCTCTGTCTGTTGGCGCTCTGGCTGGCCCTGCCGGTCGGCGCCGCCCAGCGGGTGATCAGCCTGGCGCCCAACGCCACCGAACTCGCCTATGCCGCCGGCATGGGCGATGTGCTGGTGGCGGCGAGCGCCTATTCCGATTACCCGCCGCAGGCCGCCAGGCTGGAGCAGGTAGCCTCCTGGCAGGGCATCAATCTGGAGCGGGTGCTGGCGCTCAAGCCGGATCTGATCCTCGCCTGGCGCGGCGGTAATCCACAACGCGCGTTGGATCAGCTCGCCGCGTTCGGCATCCCGATCTTCTATGCGGACGCCGACAATCTCGAAGGGATCGCCGGCTTGCTGGATAAGCTGGCGCGCTACAGCCCGCACCCGGAGCAGGCGCATCAGGCGGCGGACGGCCTTCGCCACCAGTTCGCCGCTCTCAAGCAACAGTACGCCGCTAACTCGCCACGGCGCGTGCTGCTGCAGTTCGGCACCCAGCCGCTGTTCACCAGCTCCGGCGCCACATTGCAAAGCCAGGTGCTGGCGCTGTGCGGCGGGCAGAACGTCTTCGCCGACAGCCGCACCCCTTGGCCGCAGATCAGCCGCGAGCAGGTGCTGGCACGTCAGCCGCAGGCCATCGTCATCACCGGCGGCGAGAAAGAGGCCGCCAATGTGAAAGCCTTCTGGGCACCGCAGCTGCAGGTGCCGGTGATCGCGCTGAACGAAGACTGGTTCAATCGCGGCGGGCCGCGCATCCTGTTGGCGGCGCAGCAGCTGTGCCGCCAGCTGGCGGAGATCCGCTGATGCTGGTGTTCTGGTTGGATATTCTCGGCACGGCGGTGTTCGCCGTCTCCGGCGTGCTATTGGCCGGCAAGCTGCGCATGGATCCGTTCGGCGTTCTGGTATTGGGCGTGGTCACCGCGGTCGGCGGCGGCACCATCCGCGACATGGCGCTGGCCAACGGCCCGGTATTTTGGGTCAAGGATCCCACCGATCTGGTTGTGGCGATGATCACCTGCGTCTTGACGCTGCTGCTGGTGCGCCAGCCGCGCCGCCTGCCGAAGTGGGTGCTGCCGGTGCTGGACGCCGTCGGGCTGGCGGTGTTCGTCGGCATCGGCGTCAACAAGGCCTTCGCGGCCGGCACCGGCCCGCTGGTGGCGATCTGCATGGGGGTGATCACCGGCGTCGGCGGCGGCATTATCCGCGACGTGCTGGCGCGCGAGATCCCGATGATCCTGCGCACCGAAATTTACGCCACCGCCTGCATCATCGGCGGCATCGTGCACGCCACGGCGTTCTACACCTTCAACATGCCGCTGCAACAGGCCATGATGCTGGGCATGCTCATCACCCTGGCCATTCGGCTGGCGGCCATTCGCTGGCATCTCAAGCTGCCCGCCTTTATTCTCGAACGCTGAGCAGCCGCGCATCACTCGCGGCCGTCCGGCGCAGGAGAACGGCACGGAAGTGATTCTCGTGGAAGGGTAGGCATAAAAAAACCCGCCGGCCGTAAGGCGAGCGGGTTGATGTTCTGACAGGCAAACTCAGATGCTGAACGACGAACCGCAACCGCAGGTGGTTTTGGCATTCGGGTTGGTCACCACAAAGCGCGATCCTTCCAGCCCTTCGGTGTAGTCCACCGAACCGCCGACCAGATACTGCAGGCTCATCGGATCGACCACCAGCGCCACGCCCTGCTTCTCGATGGTCATGTCGCCATCGTTGACCTTGTCGTCAAAAGTGAAGCCGTACTGGAATCCGCTGCAGCCGCCGCCGGTAATGTAAACCCGCAACTTCAGGTTCGGGTTTTCTTCGTCAGCAATCAGGAACTTAACCTTGTTTGCTGCTGCCTCGGTAAATTGCAGGGGCAGTGCCGTTTGATCACTCATACTCTTTACTCCCAACATTGTTCAGCATCAGATCGCGACTATGGCTGCCTGATTAATATTAACGATTATCCGATACCTGAGTGTTGCGTTCAAGTATTCACCGCATTTGTTGTATTTTCCTTACTTGTTTTCTGCGCCGCCTCCCGCGCCAGCTGCGCCTCCTGCTTTTGCAGCGTGCGGGCCAGGATCGACGAATACAGCGGCTTGCCGCCGAGCAGCTGCGCCACCACCGTGGCGCCGAGGCAGGTAATGATCATCGGTAAAATAAGCTGGTAGTTGTCGGTCATTTCCAGCACCAGCACGATGCCGGTCAGCGGGGCGCGCACCGTGGCGGCGAACAGCGCCCCCATGCCGGCGATGGCGAAGGTGCCCGCCTCGATGCCGTACTGCGGGAACAGATGTGCCCCCGCCAGCCCGAAGGCGGTGCCGAACAGCGTGCCCAACGCCAGCATCGGCGCGAAGATGCCGCCCGGCGCGCCGGAACCGAAGCACAGCAGCGTGGTGAAGATGCGGGTGATAAAGATAAACATCAACATGCCGACGCTGTAGTTGCCCGCCGCGGCGATCGGGATCAGCCCAAAGCCGCCGCCCGCCGCCTCCGGCTGGATCAGCCCCAGAATGCCGCACACGCCGCCGAGCAGCCCGCCCATCAGCAAGACATTGCGCATTCTGCCGCCGTGCAGGCGCGCGAACATGTCTTGGGTGCGGAAGATCAGCGCGTTGAACCCCACGCCCACCGCGCCGAAGATTGCCCCCAACACCAGATAGAGCCACAGGGTATTGATGGGCGCCGAAGAAAGTTTGTCGACCGCGATCACCGCCCCCTGGCCGTTAAACAGCTGGAACACCACGCTCGACATGATAACGCCGATAAACACCGCTTTAATCGAGATCAGGTTGTAGCGGAACTGCGGCCGCATCTCTTCGATGATGAACAAGATGCCGGCCAGCGGCGCGTTGAACGCGGCGGACAACCCGGCGGCGGCCCCGGTCGCCAGCAACGTATGACGCGCCTCGGCGCCGCGAATGCGCAGCACGTCCAATACCATGCGCCCGACGTTGCCGCCCATTTGCACCGTGGGCCCTTCGCGCCCCAGCACCATGCCCGCCCCCAGGGTGCCCATACCGCCGATGAATTTTACCGGGATCACGCGCCACCAGCGTACCGGCCGCAGCTCTTCCAGCGCGCCTTCGATTTCCGGAATGCCCGAGCCGCCCGCCTCAGGCGCAAAGCGCCGCACCAGGTAATAGCCCAGCGCCGCCAGCGCGGCGGACAGGATAAACGCCAGGGGCCACACCAGAAGCCAGGAGTCGGCGACCTGCGCCAGCGAAGCCAACCGCTGCTGCTGCACCCACTCCACCGCTTTATCGAAGGCCACGCCGAGCAAACCGGCCAGCGCCCCCACCAGCGCGGCCATCACCAGGATCGCCACCGGGGTTTTATCGCGGCGAATAAACTGACGCACCGCATCGCTGCGGCGCAGACGCGGGCTCAACGTCCCGACTGGCTGTGATTGTGATTCTGTCATCGCGAGTGATTCGTCAGGTAATTTGTAATACAAATAGGCAGGGCGATAATTCTACCCCAACCTGGCGGCGGACGCTGCCGTTAATGGTATCTGACTGTGATCGTTTCATAACGCGGCGCTCTCCTCTAGAATAGCGCGGTCAAATCATTCAAAAGAGAATCCAGGAGCCGATTTATGAGCCTACACAGCAAGTCCGAAAGTCTGTACGCCCAGGCGCAACAGTTGATCCCCGGCGGGGTAAACTCTCCGGTGCGTGCATTCACCGGCGTGGGCGGTGTGCCGCTGTTTATCGAGCGGGCAGACGGGGCTTACCTGTTCGATGCCGACGGCAAGGCCTATATCGACTATGTCGGTTCCTGGGGGCCGATGGTGCTGGGGCATAACCACCCGGCGATCCGCGACGCGGTGATCGAAGCGGCGCAGCGCGGCCTGAGCTTCGGCGCGCCGACCGAGATGGAAGTCAAAATGGCGCAGCTGGTCACCGAGCTGGTGCCGACGATGGATATGGTGCGCATGGTGAACTCGGGCACCGAAGCCACCATGAGCGCCATCCGCCTGGCGCGCGGCTACACCAACCGCGATAAAATCATCAAGTTCGAAGGCTGCTATCACGGCCACGCCGACTGCCTGCTGGTGAAAGCCGGCTCCGGCGCGCTGACCCTCGGCCAGCCGAACTCACCGGGCGTGCCGGCCGACTTCGCCAAGCACACTCTGACCTGCACCTATAACGATCTGGATTCGGTGCGCGCCGCCTTCGAACAGTACCCGTCCGAGATCGCCTGTATTATCGTCGAGCCGGTCGCCGGCAACATGAACTGCGTGCCGCCGCTGCCAGAATTCCTGCCGGGCCTGCGCGCCCTGTGCGACAAGTACGGCGCGCTCTTGATCATCGACGAAGTGATGACCGGCTTCCGCGTCGCGCTGGCCGGCGCGCAATCCTATTACGGCGTCGAACCGGATCTGACCTGCCTCGGCAAAATCATCGGCGGCGGCATGCCGGTGGGCGCCTTCGGCGGCCGTCGCGAGGTGATGGACGCGCTGGCGCCCACCGGCCCGGTCTACCAGGCCGGCACCCTGTCCGGCAACCCGATCGCCATGGCGGCGGGCTACGCTTGTTTGACCGAAGTCTCACAGGTCGGCGTGCACCAGACGCTGACCGAACTGACCGAGATGCTGGCCGCTGGCCTGCTGCACGCGGCGCAGGAGGAGAATATTCCGCTGGTGGTCAACAACGTTGGCGGCATGTTCGGCCTGTTCTTCACCGACGCGCCGGCGGTCACCTGCTACCAGGACGTGATGCAGTGCGACGTGGAACGCTTCAAGCGTTTCTTCCACCTGATGCTGGAAGAAGGGGTGTATCTGGCGCCGTCCGCCTTCGAAGCGGGCTTCATGTCCGTGGCGCACAGCAAGGAAGACATCCAGCGCACCATCGACGCCGCACGTCGCTGCTTCGCCAAGCTGTAATCCCGGCCGAATGGCCAAACAAAACGGGCGCCTCGGCGCCCGTTTTGTTTTTCTCAGCGGCTTAAAGCAGCGTGCCGTAAATGGTCAACAGCGCCACCACCACCACGATGATCATCGTCACCTTGCGCGCCAGCGTCACCGCCGCCCGCGGCGTTTGCACCGGATCCATATGCGGATCGCGCGCCAGCGAGAACTGGGCCAGCCGCGTCAGCACCTGATACGACGACGAATGCCGATCCCCCAGCGAGGCGAACCAGGCCGGCAACGCGCGTTCGCCGTGGCCGAACAGCGCATAGGCCACCCCGGCCAAACGCACCGGGATCCAGTCCAGCCAGTTCAACAGGTGATCGATGCCCGATTGCGAACGCTCCAGCGGCGTATTGTGGCGCGCCAGCCAGGTTTGATAGGCGCGCAGGAAGGCATACCCCGCCAGCGCGATCGGCCCGTACGGCCCAAAGACCACGAACCAGAACAGCGGCGCCAGGTAATAACGGAAGTTAATCCATAGCAGCGCGTTTTGCAGCTCGCGCAGGCGCAGCTCTTCGCTGCAGTCCACCGGCAAGCCGTGGATCAACGCCAGCTCTTCCGCCATCTGATCGCTGGCGTGGATATCCCCCTGCCGCGCCGCTTTCAGGTAGGCGCGGTAGTGTTTGCGCTTGATGCCGGCGCCGACACACAGCAGATCGATGACGATCCACAGCAGCAGCGTCACCACGCCGAAGAACAGCCCGTGCGACAGCCACAGAACGCCCCAGACGATCACCATCCAGGCGGCGGTCATCGCCAGTGTCTGCGCCAGCGAAACCCGATGCAGCCGCTGAAATACCACTTCGAGGCGATGATCCAGCTGCCAGTGCTCTCCCAGCTTGAACAGGCGTTCCCAGGCCAAAACCAGCAACAGCGTAAACAGCGTCATTAGCGATTCCTCTCCCTTTTTCTTGTCTCAAGCATAGCGTCGGCGGGCGCGCCGCGTTGTTCCAGAGATGCCAGATAGCGATCCCAATCGAACGCCGGCCCGGGATCGGTCTTGCGGCCGGGGGCGATATCGCAATGCCCGGCGATATTGGCCGCCAGCGGTGGGTAATGTTCGGCCAGCAGCACGGTGACCGCCTGCAGCGTGCGATATTGCGCCTCGGTGTAGGGCAACTGGTCAGTCCCTTCCAGCTCGATGCCGATGGAGAAATCATTGCACCGATCGCGCCCCTGATACAGGGAAACGCCCGCGTGCCAGGCGCGTTGGTCGAAGGGCACATACTGCACGATCTCTCCGCCGCGGCGAATCAGGCAATGCGCCGACACCCGCAGCTGATGGATATCGGCGAAATAAGGGTGCTGCGCAGGGTCGAGCGTGCCGGTGAACAGCTGGTCGATATAGGGGCCACCGAATTCGCCGGGCGGCAAGCTGATGTTGTGGATGACCAACAGCGAGGGCGGCTCGTCATCCGGGCGCCGATCGCAGTGCGGCGAGAGCACTCGCGTCACCCCGACAATCCAGCCATTTTCCAACTGCATCAGACACCTCTCTGCGGTGGTACTTATTCCTGCAACAGAGTAGCATGTTCCCCTACGATCTAACCGTCCATTTCGGAGTTTTCCATGCCGACACGCCGCTACAGTGCCGACAGTCGCCGCACCGAGCTTCTTGAACGAATTGAAAGTGATATTCCCTATGCCGTCGCCCAGGCGCTGCGCGAAGACCTGGGGGGGGAAGTCGACGCCGGGCGCGATATTACCGCGCAATTGTTACCGGCAGACAAACAGGCCGAAGCCACCGTCATCACCCGCGAAGCCGGCGTGTTCTGTGGCCGCCGCTGGCTGAACGAAGTCTTTATTCAGTTGGGCAATCAGGTGCAGGTGGAGTGGCTGGTGGCGGACGGCGACCGTCTGACGCCGAACCAACCGCTCTGCCGGCTGCGCGGCCCGGCGCGGGTGATGCTGACCGGCGAGCGCACCGCGCTGAACTTCGTGCAGACGCTCTCCGGCGTGGCGACCGAGGTCAGCCGCTACGTGGCCCTGCTGGAAGGGACCCGGACTCGCCTGCTCGATACCCGCAAAACCTTGCCCGGCCTGCGCACCGCGCTGAAATACGCCGTGCTGTGCGGGGGCGGGAGCAACCACCGGCTGGGGCTGTCCGATGCCTTCCTGATCAAGGAAAACCACATCATCGCCTCCGGCTCGATCAAAAACGCAGTGGAAAAAGCCTTCTGGCTGCACGCCGACGTGCCGGTGGAAGTGGAAGTCGAATCGCTCGATGAACTGCAGCAGGCGCTGGATGCCGGCGCCGACATCATCATGCTGGACAACTTCAGCGTCGAGATGATGCGTCAGGCGGTCGCCCAAACCCAGGGCCGCGCCCAGCTGGAAGTGTCCGGCAACGTCACCAGTGAGACGCTGCGCACCTTCGCCAACACCGGCGTGGATTACATTTCGGTCGGCGCGCTGACCAAGCACATCACTGCACTCGATCTGTCGATGCGCTTCAAATGATCCCCTCGCCCCCGGCCGCCGCCGGGGGCGTCACCGTAAAATTGCGAACCCCCTCTCACCGTTTTTTTCACCGCTGCAAACCACATCATTACTGATGGAGGCGCGCCGAGAAACGCGTAAAAGCCCCTCGCCGTGCCCCCGAGCAAGCCGCTACCGTTGTCTTCCACACCCCAATGGAGGAAACAACGCATGGAAACGCAACGCGGCTTTACCCTGATAGAACTGATGGTGGTGATCGCCATCATCGCCATCCTCAGCGCCATCGGCATTCCCGCCTACCAGCGCTACATCCAGAAAGCGGCGATGACCGACATGCTGCAAACCATGGCGCCGTATAAAATGGCGGTCGAGCTGTGCGTGCTGGACGAAGGCACGCCCGCCGGCTGCGAGGCCGGCAGCAAAGGCATTCCCACCGGCGGCACGTCGCGCTATGTCAGCGGGGTGAAAGTCGTCAAAGGCGTGATCACGCTGACCGGCAGCCAAACGCTGCAGGGCCTGGCGGTGGCATTAACCCCCAAGTCGAACGCCGATGGACTGACCCGCTGGACCCGGCTGTGCAGCAGCGAAAACGCGACGCTGGTTGAGGTGTGCCAGGAAGTCTTCCGCTTCGACAACGCGGCGGAGTAACGGCGATGAATGCGCAAATCAGCGAAGAGGTTCACGCCCTGTGCCGGCGCTATCAGGCGCTGGCGCTGAGCGAAGACCCGACCACCCTGACGGTCGCGCTCAGCGAAGAAGCGCCGCAGGGGCTGCTGGCGGCGCTGCGTTTCGCCACCGGCAAGCGCATCCATTTGGAACAATGGCCGGCGGCCAGGCTGGAGATGGCGCTGAACCAGCACCACGAGCCGCTCCCGGCGCCATTGACGGCCGAAGAGGACACGACCGACATCGCCTACCCCGACGACGGCGATGCGCCGGTGGTACAGTTCATCAACCAGACGCTGCGCCTGGCTATTCAGCGCCGCGCCTCGGACATCCACTTCGAGCCCTTTCGGCAGCATTTTCGCATTCGTCTGCGCATCGACGGCGTGCTGCAAACCCTCGCCTCACCGCCGCCGCAGCTGGCCGCGCGCCTCATCGCCCGGCTGAAGATCCTCGGGCAGCTGGATATCGCCGAGCGCCGTCAGCCTCAGGACGGGCAGCTCAGCCTGACGCTGGACAGCGCGCGCTATGCCATGCGTATCGCCACTCTGCCGACGCTACACGGCGAAAAAGTGGTGCTGCGCGTTCAGCAGGGCGAGCAGCAAGAGCTGCCGCTGGACCAACTGGGCATGAGCCGGGCGGATCTGGCGCGCTACGCGGCGGCGTTAACCTGCCCGCAAGGTTTGATCCTGGTGACCGGCCCGACCGGCAGCGGCAAGACGGTGACGCTGTACAGCGGTCTGCGCCAGTTGAACGATGCGCAGAGCAACCTGTGCAGCGTCGAGGATCCGGTCGAGATCCCGCTGTTCGGCGTTAATCAGACCCAGATCAACGCCAAAACCGAGCTGAGCTTCGCCCGAGTGCTGCGCGCCCTGCTGCGCCAGGATCCGGACGTCATCATGATCGGCGAGATCCGCGATGCGGAAACCGCCGAGATCGCGGTCAAGGCCGCGCAAACCGGCCACCTGGTGCTGTCGACGCTGCATACCAACTCCACCGGCGAGACCCTGACGCGGCTGATGCACATGGGTATCCCCGGCTACCTGCTCGCCGGCTGCCTGAAGCTGGTCGTCGCCCAGCGGCTGGTGCGCAGGCTGTGTCGCCACTGCCGCTACCCGCACAGCCAGCCGACGCATTTTCCCACCGCGATCTGGCCGGAACCGCTGACCGCCTGGCGTGCCGACGGCTGCGAGCACTGCTTCGGCGGCTACTATGGGCGCATCGGCGTGTATGAACTGTTGGCCATTACGCCGGAAATTCAGGCAGCATTGCTGGCGAACGCCGCTCCCAGTCTGCTGGCGGATATCGCCCGCGAACAGGGGCAGCTTTCGCTGCTGCAGGCGGGTCTGGCGCTGGCCGCCGAAGGCACGACCTCGCTGGAAGAACTGTACCGCGTCATCGACGTCGTCCGGCTCGGCGTAACCACGCCATGAAAGCGCGCCGGTTGTTTCTGTGGCAGGCCTTCGACGCTCAGGGCGCCTTACGCAGCGGCGAACTGATGAGCGATGAAAAGCGGCAGGTGAGCAGGTTGCTGATCGAACAAGGCCTGCAACCTTGGCGGATCGGGCACGGCAAACGCGTCACGCCCGGCCAATGGCGCGGAGAACCCTTAATCCACTTCACCCGCCAGCTCGCTACCTTGTTGCAGGCCGGGCTGCCGCTGGTCAATACGCTGCAGCTTCTGGCGGCAGAGCACCCTTCGGCAGCCTGGCGTTGCCTGTTGCGCCTGTTGGCAGAACAGGTGCGCGAAGGGCAGCCGCTCTCCGAAAGCCTTGCCGCGCAACCAGGCGTTTTTCCACCGATCTATCGCCAACTGATCGCCATCGGCGAACTGACCGGCAACCTCGATCGCTGCTGCCTGCAGTTGGCGCAACAGCAGGAGGCTCAGCACCTGCTGCGCCGCAAAGTGACCAAAGCGCTGCGGTATCCCCTTTTCATCTGTGCGGTGGCGCTGCTGGTCAGCGTGCTGATGCTGGTGATGGTGCTGCCGGAATTTGCCAAGGTTTATCAGTCGTTCGATGCGCCGCTGCCTTGGTTTACCCAAGGGTTATTGGGGCTGTCCGCGCTGCTGATCGCCGTTGGCCCCTATTTGGCGCTGCTGCTCGGCGCGTCGCTGTTCGGCTACTTCCGCTGGTTGCATCCGCGCCCTCCGTGGCGCCAACGCGAACAGGCCGCCTTGCTGCGCCTGCCGCTGATTGCCCGGCTGGTGAACGGCGGCGCGCTGAGCCAAACGTTTCGTATCCTGACCATGACCCAACGCGCGGGGCTGACGCTGGTGGAAGGCTTGAACGCGGCGGCGCTGGCGGCGGATCATCTGCTGTACCGGCAGGCGCTGGAGCAGGTGCAACGGCAGATCGCCGAAGGCGAAGCGTTTCATCAGGCCCTGAGTCTGCAACCGCTGTTTCCGCCACTGTGCCGGCAGCTGGTGCGGGTGGGCGAGGAGTCCGGTTCGCTGGACGCCTTGCTGGATAAGTTGGCGCAGTGGTATGAACGGCAGACGCACGAGCTGGCCGATACGCTGGCGCAAACGCTGGAGCCGCTGCTGATGCTGGTGGTGGGCGGGATTGTCGGCGCTTTGGTGATCGCCATGTATCTGCCTATCTTTCAACTGGGCAGCGTGCTGGGATAAAGAAGAGGATAGCGGGCGACGCGGTGCGCGGCGCCCGAATGCAAGCTGCGGCTTATTTGCTGCCGAAGACGCGGTTTTCCTGCTCCGCCACGCGGATAAAGGTGGTGCGCTTGGTCAGCTCTTTCAGACGCTCGGCGCCGACGTAGGTGCAGGCGGAACGCAGGCCGCCGAGGATATCGCGCACGGTAAACTCCACCTCGCCCCGCAGCGGCAGCTTGACGGTTTTCCCTTCGGCCGCGCGATACTCCGCTACGCCACCGACGTGGCGCTTCATCGCCGACTCGGAGCTCATGCCGTAGAACAGCATGAACTTCTCGCCGTTCTCTTCCACCACGGTGCCTTCGCACTCGTCGTGGCCGGCCAGCATGCCGCCCAGCATCACGAAGTCCGCGCCGCCGCCGAAGGCTTTGGCGACATCGCCCGGCACCGAGCAGCCGCCGTCGCTGACGATTTGGCCGCCCAACCCATGGGCCGCGTCGGCGCATTCGATCACCGCCGACAGCTGCGGGTAGCCCACGCCGGTCTTCACGCGGGTGGTGCATACCGACCCCGGGCCGATGCCAACTTTAACGATGTCGGCGCCGGAGAGGATCAACTCTTCCACCATCTCGCCGGTGACCACGTTACCTGCGCAGATGACGTGATCCGGGCAGGCTTCGCGCGCTTTCTGCAGGAAGGCGACAAAGTGTTCAGAGTAGCCGTTGGCCACGTCGATACAGATGAATTTCAGCGCCGGAGACAGGGCCAGGATCTGCTGCATTTTGGCGAAGTCGGCTTCGGAGGTGCCGGTGGAAACCATCACGTGGCGCAGCACCGATTCCGGCATGCGCTGCACGAAGTCAGCCCATTGCTCGACGCTGTAATGTTTGTGTACGGCGGTGAGAACGTCGAAAGAAGCCAGGGCCTCGGCCATGCGGAAGGTGCCCACCGTGTCCATGTTGGCCGCGATAATCGGCACGCCGGACCAGCTGCAACCTGAATGCTTGAAGGCAAACTGACGTTCCAGTTCAACCTCGGAGCGGCTTTTCAGCGTGGAGCGCTTAGGGCGGATCAACACGTCTTTAAAGCCCAACTTCAAATCTTCTTCAATACGCATGACTTATGATTTCCTGGTTAATGGCGACGGATCGCAAGGAGGATATTCGAACCTCTGCCCGGCGGCTTTCCAGTGGCGCAAAAAGACGGCGGCGAGATTAATGCCAGTTCCAGTGACGTTATAATACGCGCTAATAATCGCCGAACAAGACTGCGAATTCGCCTTTATTTACGCTACAATCTGACAAATTTACCTGCATAATCGCAGTGTGATTGCCCGCTCATTTTTGCCGTGCCGCTGCGTTTTTTCTTGCCACCCGATCGGTGCCGATGCGCAAGCGCCGCCTGCCGACTTGCACTTCTGCGCGATCGCTTTATGATTCGACTATTATTTTTTTATGAACATCGGATGCACCTAACACCATGGCCTACATTGTTGCGTTGACCGGGGGCATAGGCAGCGGCAAGACGACCGTCGCGAACGCCTTTGCGCGCCACGGCGCAACCCTTGTCGACGCCGACGTGATCGCCCGTCAGGTCGTCGAGCCGGGCACCCCTGCCTTGGCCGCGATCGCCGAACGATTTGGTAATGAAATGTTGCTGCCGGACGGCGCGTTGAACCGCGCTGCGCTGCGTCAGCGCATCTTCAGCCATCCCGATGACAAAACCTGGCTGAACCAGCTGCTGCACCCGCTGATACACCGTGAAACCCAGCGCCAACTGGCGCAGGCCACCAGCCCGTACGCGCTGTGGGTGGTGCCGCTGCTGGTGGAAAACGGTCTGCAGGATCGCGCCGATCGGGTGCTGGTGATCGACGTCGACGCCGAAACCCAGCTGGCTCGCACCATCGCGCGCGACGGCGTCAGCCGTGAGCAAGCGCAGAGCATTCTCGCCGCCCAGGCCACGCGCCAGCAGCGCCTCGCCGTGGCGGATGACATTATTGACAACAGCGGCGCCGCTCAGGGGATAGAGCCACAGGTCGCCGCACTGCATCGTCGCTACCTTGAACTGGCGGCAACAGCGCCCCAACAGGATTAAACTGCATGAGTGATGTTTCCCCAACCGTTCTCTTTGAACACCCGCTGAACGAAAAAATGCGCACCTGGCTGCGCATCGAATTCCTGCTGCAACAGCTGCACGGCCAACGCGCCCTGAGCGAGACCGCCATCGCCCTCACCTTCTTTCGCACCGTCTCCGATTTGCTGGACGTGCTGGAGCGCGGCGAAGTACGCACCGAACTGCTCAAAGAGTTGGAACGCCAGCAGCAGAAACTGTTGGCCTGGGCCGATGTGCCGGGCGTGGATATGGCGCTGATCGACCAGCTGCGTGGCCAGCTGAAGTCGCGCTCATCGGCGCTGATGGCGGCGCCGCGCCTCGGCCAGGCGCTGCGCGAAGACCGGCTGATCGGCCTGGTGCGCCAGCGTCTGAATATTCCCGGCGGCTGCTGCAGCTTTGATCTGCCGACCCTGCACATGTGGATGCACGCGCCGCAGCAGGATCGCGATGCCGACGTCGCCGCCTGGCTGCAGTCGCTGGATCCGCTGAACCAGGCGCTGATCATGGTGTTGGATCTGATCCGCCAATCCGGGCCGTTCCGCAATCAAATCAGTCTGAACGGTTTTTTCCAGGACAACGCCGAAGGGGCGGATCTGCTGCGCTTGCGCCTCCATCTGGCACCGCAGCTTTATCCGCAGATTTCCGGCCATAAGACGCGCTATGCCATTCGTTTCCTGCCGCTGGATAGCGAAAATGGCGCGGTGCCTGAACGCCTGACGTTCGAACTGGCCTGTTGTTGAACTTGTGAAAGAAAGCCTTCTCAGCACTGACAGAAGGCGTAAGGAACCGTTATGACGACCGTAGTAAAATGCCCAACCTGTGGCACCGGCGTGGTTTGGGGTGAAGTCAGCCCATTCCGGCCGTTTTGCAGCAAACGCTGCCAGCTGATCGATCTCGGCGAGTGGGCCGATGAAGAGAAGCGCATTCCGAGCAACAGCGATCTGTCGGAAAGCGAAGACTGGAGTGAAATGGACGATCGCTGATCGCCCGCTATTGGCCTGGCGGACGCCAGGCCAAACTGGTTATTGCGCGGCGTTCGCCTGCGCCACCAGCAATTGAATAATGCCGACATTGGCTTCCGGGAACTCGTCTTCACGCAGATCCGCCTGTTTTACCCAGCGCATCGGTTGCCCCTCACGGCCGAACGGCTCACCCGCCCAGGCTTCTACCAGATAAAAATTCAGCGTCACGATACGATCGCTGAAGCGGTGCTCCACCACCTCCAGCAGTTCGGCGCGTTCGGCTTCGATACCGGTCTCTTCCCGCAGCTCGCGGCTCAACGCCTGTTCCGGCGTTTCACCCTGTTCGATCTTGCCGCCGGGAAACTCCCAGAATCCGGCCATGTGCGCGTCAGCGGCGCGGCGGGTAATAAAAATTTCCCGCTGAGCATTACGGATGATGCCCACGGCGATATTCAGATGTTTCATCTCACCCTCCTGATGGGTGTCAAAAAAACAGGGGCTCAGCAAGCTGAACCCCTGGGTGTTATCGGTCAACCGCGGCCGGCATTACTGCAGGCGACCGTGGCACTGCTTGTATTTCTTGCCGGAACCGCATGGGCAAGGATCGTTGCGGCCCACTTTACGCTCGGCGGTCGCCGGCGCATTCGGATCTTCAGTCGCCAGCGCGTTCTCGTCGTGGTGGCTCAGCTGTTGCTGCTGCGCCAGACGCTCGGCCTCTTCACGGCGCTGCTGTTCCAGCGCTTCCACCTCTTCCGGCATCCGCACCTGTACCTTGCTCAGCACGCTGATCACTTCATATTTCAGCGATTCCAGCATGGTGGCGAACATGTTGAAGGATTCACGCTTGTACTCCTGCTTCGGATCCTTCTGCGCGTAACCGCGCAGGTGGATACCCTGGCGCAGGTAGTCCATCGCCGCCAGATGCTCTTTCCACAGAGAATCCAGCGTCTGCAGCATCACGCCCTTCTCGAAGTTGCGCATCATCTCGCTGCCGACCACTTCTTCCTTACGCTGATACTGCTCTTTGGCGTTCTCCAGAATGCGTTCGCGCAGCGTCTCTTCGTGCAGCTCCGGCTCTTTGTCCAGCCACTGGGCGATCGGCATCTCCAGATCGAAGTCGTTCTTCAGGCGCTCTTCCAGCCCCTGAATGTCCCACTCTTCTTCCAGCGACTGCGGCGTGATGTAGTTGTCGATGGTGCTCTTGAACACGTCCTCGCGGATGCTGGCGATGGTTTCGCTCACGTCGGACACGTCCAGCAATTCGTTGCGTTGGCTGTAGATGGCGCGGCGCTGATCGTTGGCGACGTCGTCGTATTCCAGCAGCTGCTTACGGATGTCGAAGTTGCGGCTCTCTACCTTGCGCTGAGCATTGGCGATCGCCTTGGTCACCCACGGGTGCTCAATCGCTTCGCCTTCTTTCATACCCAGTTTACGCATCATGCCGGACACGCGATCCGAGGCGAAGATACGCATCAGGGCATCTTCCATCGACAGGTAGAAGCGGGATGAACCGGCGTCGCCCTGACGACCGGAACGGCCGCGCAGCTGGTTATCGATACGGCGCGATTCATGGCGCTCGGTGCCGATAATATGCAGGCCGCCCGCCGCCAGCACCGCGTCGTGGCGCTCTTTCCAGGCGGCTTTGATAGCTTCGATCTGCTCTTCGGTCGGTTCTTCCAGCAGCGCCACTTCGGCCTGCCAGCTGCCGCCCAGCACGATGTCGGTACCACGGCCCGCCATGTTGGTAGCGATGGTCACCGCACCGCTTTGGCCGGCCTGGGCGACGATGTCCGCTTCCATGGCGTGGAATTTGGCGTTCAGCACCTTGTGGTCGATGCCCGCTTTGGTCAGCTCACGGGACACCACTTCGGATTTCTCGATTGAGATGGTACCCACCAGCACCGGTTGGCCTTTGGCGGTACGCTCGCGGATATCTTCAATGATGGCGCCGATCTTCTCTTTCTCGGTCATGTACACCAGATCCGGCATATCCTTACGGATCATCGGACGGTTGGTTGGCACCACGATCGTGTCCAGCTTGTAGATCGAGCTGAATTCGAAGGCTTCGGTATCGGCGGTACCGGTCATCCCGGCCAGCTTCTCGTACAGACGGAAGTAATTCTGGAAGGTGATCGAAGCCAGCGTCTGGTTCTCGTTCTGGATCTCCACGCCTTCTTTGGCTTCCACCGCCTGGTGCAGACCGTCGGACCAACGGCGGCCCTGCATGGTACGGCCGGTGTGTTCATCGACGATGATCACTTCACCATCTTTCACGATGTAGTCCACGTCGCGGGTGAACAGCACGTGGGCGCGCAGCGCGGCGGTAACGTGGTGCATCAGCATGATGTTGGTCGGCGAGTACAGCGATTCGCCTTCATCCATGATGCCGGCGTCCACCAGCATCTCTTCGATCAGGATCAGACCGCGTTCGGTCAGGTGGACCTGACGCGCCTTCTCGTCCACCGAGAAGTGCCCTTCACCCTTGAAGGTGTCGGAGTCTTCTTTTTCCTGGCGGATCAGTTTAGGGATCAGCTTGTTGACCTTGATGTACATCTCAGAGCTGTCTTCGGCCGGGCCGGAGATGATCAGCGGCGTACGCGCTTCATCGATCAGGATGGAGTCCACCTCATCCACCAGCGCATAGTGCAGTTTGCGCTGCACGCGCTCTTCCGGGCTGAACGCCATGTTGTCGCGCAGGTAGTCGAAGCCGTATTCGTTGTTGGTGCCGTAGGTGATGTCGGCGGCGTAAGCTTCGCGCTTGGCCGGCGCCGGCATGCCCGGCAGGTTGATGCCGATGCTCAGGCCGAGGAACTCGAACAGCGGACGGTTGTTTTCGGCGTCACGCTGCGCCAGATAGTCGTTGACGGTCACGACGTGCACGCCGCGGCCGCTCAGGGCGTTCAGGTAGGCCGGCAGCGTCGCGGTCAGGGTTTTACCTTCACCGGTGCGCATCTCGGCGATGCAGCGGTCGTTCAGCACCATGCCGCCCAGCAGCTGCACGTCGAAGTGACGCATGCCGAACACGCGCTTGCTCGCCTCGCGCACCACGGCGAAGGCTTCAGGGATCAGGCTGTCCAGCGACTCGCCTTTCTCCAGGCGTGCGCGGAACTCGTTGGTTTTCGCTTTCAGCTCGTCATCGGACAGTTTTTCCATGTCCGGTTCCATGCGGTTGATCTGCTCAACCACTTTGCGCATGCGGCGCAGGGTACGATCGTTACGGCTGCCAAAAACTTTGGTTAATAATTTCACTAACATGATGTTTGATATCTCTGTCATGACCGCCGAACACGGCAGTCAACTTGCTATTATTTATGGTTTTTGTGCCCGAAGGGCGAGATCAGACGAGGGCGGCGGGCCCGGCGCGAATGCCCTGCACCTGCGCCACCCACAGGCCGGTCTGGTGGCGCGCCAGCGTGGGCAGCACCTCAAGGTGAGTGTGGCGAATGATGGTCGGCGGTTTCGGCTCGTGCGTCAGCAGCGCGTTGAGGGTAGACAGCAGCGCCAGTTGCGCTACCTGCAAAGGGGGTTCCGCTTCGGCTTCGCTCTCCTGCACCCGCGCATAAACCGCCTGCGGCGCCAGCGCGAAAGAGAGGTGACGAATGACGGTGCGCAGCGCATGTTGCTGCCAATAATCTACGCTGAAGGTAGGACGGCGATGCGCGTCCTGCAGCAGGGCCAGGCTGTTGAACGTGCCATTGGCCGAATTTTGCCGGTTAAGGCTGGACGACGTATTCGGCAGTGCGGCCTGATCGGGGGCGCCGGACAAATTGGAAGACGCGCCAAGCGTGGCCGCAACCATCCCTAACAGGAGATGGGGCCAGAAATAACGTCTGCCAAATTGTCGCCAACGATTTAGAATACCGATCACGAGTTTATAATCCGCCGGAGCCCATTATGCGCGATAGCCGTCCACAATTATTAGATGTCCTGTTCGACGACGCGTCTGCCGGCAGCAAAGGGCCGCTGCATAACGTCCAGCAACGCGCGGTGGCGCTGCTCAAGCTTAACCGTGCAGTGAAGGGCCTGTTGCCCGCTCCCCTGCATCCCTGGTGCCGCGTCGCGAATTTCCGACAGGGTATTTTAGTGCTCGAAACGGCAAATGCCAGTTGGATGATGCGCTTGCGCTACGAACAACCCGCTTTGCTGTCTGCACTACGAGCGCAAATTCTACCATCATTGTCGTCGATCGACATCAGGATTAATCCGGCCTTGATGGCGAAAGGCAGCAACCAGGTGCAAAACGCAGAGAAAGCGCCGGAAAAACCCGTGCCGATGCGGCATTTGAGTCTGGAAAGTGCGGAAGAGCTGAGAGGGTTGGCGAGCCGTAGCCCGGAGAAACTGCGCAAGATATTGGAACGGCTGGCTGCATTGGCCGGAGAGGGTACCAACACAACCAGTCGTGATAAGTAATCAGCGACACAAACTGCAAAACAGCCGGCATCATGAGCCTGAATGATCAGGCTCTCAGGGGATGCGCCTGCCGTTATTCGCAGGCGAGGAATTCGGACCTTACGCCAATACGGTAGACGGCGCCTTGAATGCCAACGGCATTTCGGCTTCGTCCTGGAAGGTCACGTATTCCCACGCTTCCTGCTTGGCCAGTACGGCCTGCAGCAGTTTGTTGTTCAGCGCGTGGCCAGACTTGAACGCGGTGAATGCGCCAATGATGTTGTGGCCGCACATGAACAGGTCGCCGATGGCGTCCAGCATTTTGTGACGTACGAATTCGTCTTCGAAACGCAGACCGTCTTCGTTCAGCACGCGATAGTCATCTACCACGATGGCGCAATCGAAGCTGCCGCCCAGGGCCAGGCCGCGGGACTGCAGGTATTCAATGTCGCGCATGAACCCGAAGGTGCGCGCACGGCTGATTTGACGCACGAACGACTCAGCCGAGAAATCAAGACGGTAGCGCTGAGAGCTGGCGTCGATAGCCGGGTGGTTGAAGTCGATGGTGAAGTCCAGGCGGAACCCGTTGTGCGGGGACAGCTCGGCCCATTTGTCGCCGTCTTCAACGCGTACGGTCTCTTTCAGACGCAGGAATTTCTTCGCCGAGTTCAGCTCTTCGATGCCGGCATCCAGCAGCAAGAACACGAACGGACTGGCGCTGCCGTCCATGATTGGGATTTCAGCGGCGTCGACTTCAATGACGATGTTGTCGATGCCCAGCCCAGCCAGCGCGGCGTTGAGGTGCTCAACGGTCGAAATACGCACGTCATGCTCATTCACCAGGCAAGTACAGAGCATGGTATCACGCACGGATTTTGCATCAGCCGGAAAATCAACCGGTGGATTCAAGTCAGTGCGACGATAGATGACCCCGGTATTAGCCGGCGCTGGGCGCATTGTCAGCGTGACTTTCTTGCCGGTATGCAAACCGACGCCAGTCGCCTGAACAATACGTTTTAATGTCCTTTGTTTGATCATCGTTTTATCTCGCAATGTTATCCATCCTACCAGCCAAGCATACAGCATGGCCGGCGGGACAGTTTAGCACAAAGAGCGGAGATTCCAAATTCTCAGGATATTCTTAGTCTGCCTGTTTACGCAGGAAGGCTGGAATATCAAGATAGTCGGGCTCTTTATTCGGCTGCGCAGCTTGGTCGTTGACCACCTTGGCGGCAGGTTTCACTTCCTGCGGCAGAGGCGACATGCCGTGCTGCTGATAACGGTGATCCATCACTGGCTGGCTGGCCTGCTTATTGGTCACCAGAGTGATTTCTGGACGCTTGTCCATACCGATACCGGTTGCAACCACGGTTACGCGCAGTTCGTCGTTCATTTCCGGATCCAGCGAGGTACCGATAACCACGGTAGCGTTGTCGGAAGCGAACGCACGGATGGTGTTACCCACGGTTTCGAACTCATCCAGACGCAGATCGAAGCCAGCGGTAATGTTGACCAGCACGCCGCGCGCGCCGGACAGGTCGATGTCTTCCAGCAGCGGGCTGGAGATCGCCATTTCGGCCGCTTCTTCGGCACGGTCTTCACCGCAAGCCACGCCGGAACCCATCATCGCGTAGCCCATTTCGGACATCACGGTGCGCACGTCGGCGAAGTCGACGTTCATCAGGCCCGGACGGGTGATCAGCTCGGCGATACCCTGCACCGCGCCTTTCAACACGTCGTTGGCCGCACCGAACGCGTCCAGCAGAGAGATCCCGCGCCCCAGCACTTTCAACAGCTTGTCGTTCGGGATGGTGATCAGCGAGTCCACGTGTTTGGACAGCTCAGCGATACCCTGCTCCGCGAATGCCATGCGCTTCTTGCCTTCGAAGTTGAAAGGCTTGGTCACCACGGCCACGGTCAGAATACCCAAATCTTTAGCCACTTCAGCCACCACTGGCGCCGCACCGGTACCGGTACCGCCGCCCATGCCGGCTGCGATGAAGACCATGTCTGCGCCGTCCAGCGCTGCGCGCAGGGCTTCGCGGTCTTCTTCCGCTGAATTGCGACCCACCTCAGGGTTCGCGCCCGCACCCAGACCTTTGGTAATACCGCTACCAATCTGGATGGTTTGGCCAACCGCCGTTTTGCGGAGCGCCTGGGCGTCCGTGTTCACAGCGAAGAATTCAACACCTTCGATGCGCTCGCGCACCATGTGTTCAACGGCGTTGCCACCGCCGCCGCCGACGCCGATGACTTTAATCACCGCGTCATTGGTTAGTTCCATTGGTTCAAACATAGTTTCTCTCCGTTTTGTGCCTGTCGCTGCGAGATCATAAAAAGATTACTCAGCATGATCTCTTTGTTGAAACATTAAAACTCTTTTCTCAGCCAGCTATTGATGCGTTTAAACCAATTGCCCACCGAGGCGCGTTTTTCTACTTCCGTCTCACCGTTCAGGTGAGACTCTTTTCCATAGTGCAGCAGACCTACCGCCGTCGAGTAGTAAGGCTCCTGCGCATAATCCGTCAGACCCGTGATGTTCAAGGGTTGGCCGATGCGTACCTGGGTGTGGAACACCCGTTGCGCACAGGCTGCCAGGCCATCAATCTGGGCGGCGCCACCGGTCAGCACGATACCTGCCGCCAGATGATGCTTCACCCCTTGCTGACGCAGTTGCTCCTGCAATTGCAAAATTTCATCGTTAACCAGATTCAACAGTTCGGTGTAGCGTGGCTCAATGACTTCAGCCAGCGTCTGTCTTTGCAGACTGCGTGGGGGACGTCCCCCAACGCTAGGCACCTCTACATTCTCATCCTTGCTAACAATCGACCCAAGCGCACAACCGTGTCGAACTTTAATCGCTTCCGCGTCGGTCGGCGGCGTGCCAAAGGCGTAAGCGATGTCGCTGGTGACCACGTTCCCGGCGTAAGGGATCACTTTGGTGTGGCGCAGCGCGCCGCCGGTGTACACCGCCATATCCATGGTGCCGCCACCGATATCCACCACGCAAACGCCGAGTTCGCGTTCATCTTCGGTCAGCACCGCGTAGCTCGCGGCCAGACCGGCGAAAATAAGTTGGTCAACTTTCAGGCCGCAACGTTCCACGGCCTTGACGATGTTCTTCGCCATATCGTTATGGCAGGTAATCAGATGCACCTTGGCCTGCATGCGCACGCCGGACAGCCCAACCGGGTTTTTGATGCCTTCCTGATAATCGATGGCGTATTCCTGAGGAATCACATGCAGGATGCGGTGTTCGTCGCGCACGCGCACCGATTTGGCGGTGTGCACCACGTTCTCCACGTCGTCCTGCGTCACTTCCTCTTCCGAGATCGGCACCATACCGATTTCGTTCTGGCAGCTGATGTGCTTGCCCGACAGCGCCAGATACACTGACGAGATCTGGCAGTCCGCCATCAGCTCGGCCTGATCGATGGCGCGCTGTACGCACTTCACCACCGACTCCAGGTCGTTTACGCCGCCCTTATCCATGCCGCGAGACGGGCAGCTGCCCACCCCGATAATGTTGACCATGCCATCGGGCAGAACTTCCCCTACCAACGCGGAGACTTTTGCAGTACCGATCTCCAGTCCAACTACCAGTTTTCTGTCCGTCGACTTGATCATTGTTGTTTTGCCTGTGCCTGATTCTGTTGCTGATTACTGTTTTGCTGACCGCCAAGCGCCTGCGGATCGACCAACACCGGAGCCCACCCTACCGAAGCGCCGGACTCGTAGCGCAGATCGACATAGCTGACACGCTTGCTCTCCGCCTGGCCCTGCTGTTGCAATACCGGGTAAAGCTCGATAAACCGCTGCAAACGCCCGTTGCGGTCATCGCGCCCCAGCTCAAGCCGAACATCGTTGTCCAGCGCCAGCTGCCAGGAATGGCGCGCGGTCATCGCCGCCATTTTCAGCGTATATTTGCTGGCCGCCAACGTGGCGCTCATCGCCCGATAGCCCTCCAGCACATCCTGCTCGCTCCCTTCCGGCCCGTAGAGCAGCGGCAACTTCTGCTTGCCCGCCCGCTCCGCCGGCACGCTGAACGCTTTGCCCTCGGCGTCCACCATGTGCAAATCGTTCCAGCGCGCCACCGGGACGTACTCCACCAGATGGATCTTCAGCTCATCCGGCCATTGTTTGCGCACGCTGGCCTGCTTGATCCACGGCAGACGTTCGATCTGCTGCTGGATGACGTCCACATCCTGCGTCATAAAGGTGCCGGGTGCGCCCAGCGCCAGGATCGCCTGACGAATATCATCGTTAGTGGTGTAGTGGCGTTCGCCGGTCACCACCAGCCTTGAGAGCGGCAGGCGACTGGCGTCTTTCATCCAGCCAAGCACCGCCCAACCGCTCCACACGACCGTTCCCAACACCATCAGCAGGAAAATCATTCCCGCCAACTGGGTTCCATTGCTGCGGCGCGGGCCGTTATCCACCTCGCGATCGCGCGCATTCAGGGCAGCTTGCGACATATCAGTCGGCCAACTCCAAAATTCTCGCCACTAGCTGCGAGAAGCTTAATCCAAACTGGCGCGCTGCCATCGGCACCAGGCTATGACTGGTCATGCCCGGAGAGGTGTTCACCTCAAGCAGATAGAAGCTGCCATCGCTGTCTTGCATTACGTCGACGCGGCCCCAGCCGCTGCAGTCCAGACCGCGGTAGGCGCGCAGCGCCAATGCCGCCATCTCGGCTTCCTGCTCGGCGCTCAAACCGCTCGGGCAGAAGTACTGCGTATCGTCCGAAATGTACTTGGCCTGGTAGTCGTAAAACACACCGGCTGGCTGGATGCGGATCGACGGCAGCACCTGGTCGCCCAGCATTGCCACGGTGTATTCCGGCCCGCTCAACCACTTCTCCACCAGCACATCGTCGTCATGGCGGAAGGCTTCTTCCAACGCCGCTTCCAACGCAGCGCTCTCGGTGACCTTGCTCATGCCGACGCTGGAGCCTTCACGGCTTGGCTTGACGATCAGCGGCAGACCGAGATCCGCCACGCGCGCCAGCAGCGCCGCTTTTTCGGTGCCGAAGTACAGTTGGCGATTCAACGCCACGTAAGGCGCCACCGGCAAGCCCATCGACTGCCACACCATCTTGGTGCGCCATTTGTCCATGGTCAGCGCCGAGGCCATCACGCCGCTGCCGGTATAAGGCAGCTCGAGGAACTCCAGGAGCCCCTGCAGGGTGCCATCCTCGCCGCCGCGGCCGTGCAGCGCGATAAACACTTTGGTGAACCCCTGCTCTTTCAGCTGGGTCACCGGGAAATCGCGGGTATCGACGCCGTGCGCATCGATACCGGCTTCGCGCAACCCGGCCAGTACCGCGGCGCCGGATTGCAGAGAAACGTCACGTTCAGCGGAGGTGCCGCCCAGCAGAACTGCAACTTTATCAGCCATGGTGCTCCTCCTCTTTCTTCGGCGGCTGCAGCTTCAGCTCGGCCAGTTTACGGGCGATTTTGCCCACGTTACCAGCGCCCTGCACCAGCACCAGGTCTTCATCCTGCAGCAGCTGCGCCAGCGTTTCCGGCACGCTATCGGCATCGGAAACCAGGATCGGATCCAGCTTGCCGCGGCTACGGATGGTGCGGCACAGCGAGCGGCTGTCCGCGCCCGGGATCGGCGCTTCGCCGGCGGCGTACACGTCGAGCATCAGCAGCACATCCACCTGCGACAGCACGTTGGCGAAATCGTCGTACAGATCGCGAGTACGCGTGTAGCGGTGCGGCTGGAAGATCATCACCAGACGCTTGTCCGGCCAACCGGCGCGCGCCGCCTTCAGCGTGGCGTCCACTTCGGTCGGATGGTGGCCGTAGTCGTCCACCAGCATCGCGCTGCCCGCTTTGCCGTTGACCGGCTCCAGCGGGAACTCGCCGAGGAAATCGAAGCGACGCCCGGTCCCCTGGAAACCCGCCAGCGCGCGCAGGATATCTTCGTCGTCGATGCCTTCTTCGGTCGCTACCGCTACCGCCGCCGCCGCGTTCAACGCATTGTGGCGGCCCGGTGCGTTCAGCGTCACCGTCAGCAACGGCTTGTCCTGACGGCTCAGGGTAAAGTGCCCCTGCGGCCCAATCTGCCGGTAGTCTTCGATGCGCACATCAGCATCTTCACTGAAGCCATAAGTGGTGATATGGCGACCCACGCGCGGCAACAGCTCGCGCACTACCGGATCGTCGATGCACATCACCGCACGGCCGTAGAACGGCAGGTTGTGCAAGAAATTGATAAACGTCTGCTTCAGGTTCTCGAAGTCGCCCTGGTAAGTGTCCATATGGTCGGCTTCGATGTTGGTGACCACGGCCACCATCGGCTGCAGGTGCAGGAACGACGCATCGCTCTCATCCGCTTCCGCGATCAGATAACGGCTGGACCCCAGTCGCGCGTGGGTGCCTGCCGCCTTCACCAGCCCGCCATTGACGAAGGTCGGGTCCAGGCGGGCTTCGGCATAAATGCTCGAGACCATCGCCGTGGTGGTGGTTTTGCCGTGCGTGCCGGCGATAGCAATGCCGTGGCGAAAACGCATCAGCTCCGCCAGCATTTCAGCGCGGCGGATCACCGGGATGCGCGCTTCACGAGCGGCGACGATCTCCGGGTTGTCGGCGGAGATGGCGGTAGACACCACCACCACGCTCGCATCCAGCACGTTTTCCGGACGGTGATTGAAGTAAATCGTCGCCCCGAGCGCGCTCAACTGTTGGGTCACCGGATTCGGCGCCAGGTCGGAGCCGCTGATCTGATATCCTTCGTTTGCCAACACTTCGGCGATACCACCCATGCCGGCACCACCGATGCCGACAAAGTGAATGTGCCGGACGCGACGCATCTCGGGCACGATAGTACGTAGTTTCGCCAGTTGTTGTGTATTCATCACTCTCTCTAATCCGGATCCGGTACCCCGGCCCTACATCACATTGCTTTTATTCAGGTTCGGCGCGCCGAACCCCTGCACTCGTTACCTGGCGAGCCGCACCAGCTCCGCCGCCACGCGCTCGGTGGCGTCCGGAATGGCGACCGCGCGCGCTTTCTCGGCCATGGCCAGCAGCGTCTTGCGATCCCAGCTCGCCAGCAGCTCGGCCACCACATCGGCGTTGAACTGCGGCTGTTCGATAATCTTCGCCGCGCCGGCTTCTTCCAGCGGACGTGCGTTCCAGTACTGTTGACGATCCTTGTGCATGAACGGCACGAAGATCGCCGGCAGCCCCGCCGCCGCGATTTCGCTGACGGTCAACGCGCCGGAGCGGCAGACCACCACGTCGGCCCAGGCATAGGCGGCTGCCATGTCGTCGATGAACTCGGTCACCTTGTACTGCGTCTGCCCTACCCTCTCGTAGTCGCGCAGCACCGTTTCCAGCGCGCCCTTGCCAACCTGATGCCAGAGCGTAATTCTATCGCCCAAACGCGCCGCGACTTCAGGAACTGTCTGATTCAGCACGCGCGCGCCCTGACTTCCGCCAATCACCAACACACGGATCGGGCCTTCGCGCCCTTGCAACCGCTCCGCCGGCAGTGGCAGCGCCAACACGTCGGTACGCACCGGGTTGCCCACCACCTCGGCGTTCGGGAACGCGCCGGGGAAGGCCTGCATCACTTTGGCGGCGATGCGCGCCAGCCAGCGGTTGGTCAAACCGGCGATGCCATTCTGCTCGTGCAGCACCACCGGGATGCCGCACTGCCAGGCCGCCAGGCCGCCGGGGCCGGAAACGTAACCGCCCATCCCCAGCACCACATCCGGCTGATAGCTGCGCATAATGGCTTTCGCCTGCCGCACCGCCTGCCAGATCCGCAGCGGCGCCGTCAACTGGGCCTTCAGGCCCTTGCCGCGCAGGCCGGAGATGCGGATAAAATCAATCTCGATCCCGTGCTTCGGCACCAAATCGGCTTCCATTCGGTCTGCGGTTCCGAGCCAGCGCACCTGCCAGCCCTGCGCCATCAGATGATGCGCGACCGCCAGCCCCGGGAACACGTGCCCGCCGGTACCGCCTGCCATCACCATTAAACGCTTAGGTTTCCCGCTCATCCCTTACCTCTTCACAAACGCCTGAGCCTTGGTCAGGCGCGTTTCATAATCAATTCGCAGCAACAGCACGATCGCCGTCGACATAATCAGCAAGCTCGAGCCGCCGTAACTGATCAGCGGCAGCGTCAGACCTTTGGTCGGCAGCATGCCCGCGGCGGCGCCGACGTTAACCAGCGCCTGGAAGCTGAACCACACGCCGATCGCGCAGGCCAGGAAGCCGGAGAAGCGTTGGTCGATCTCCAGCGCGCGGCGCCCGATGGACATCGCGCGAAAAGCGACGAAGAATACCATTAACAGGGCTAAAACCACACCGATATAGCCCAGTTCTTCACCCAAAATGGAGAAGATGAAGTCGGTATGCGCTTCCGGCAAATACTCCAGTTTCTGCACCGAGTTGCCGAGCCCCTGCCCCCAGAACTCACCGCGGCCGAATGCCATCAGCGACTGGGTCAATTGGTAGCCGCTGCCGAACGGGTCGGCCCACGGGTTCCAGAACGAGGTCACGCGGCGCATACGGTACGGTTCCGCGATAATCAGCAGCACCACGGCGAACACGCCGGAGCCGATGATCGCCAGGAACTGCCACATTTTCGCGCCGGCCAGGAACAGCATCGCCAGCGTGGTGATGAACAGCACCACCACGGTACCGAGGTCCGGCTGCGCCAGCAGCAGCACCGCCAGCACCACCATCACGCCCATCGGCTTACAGAAGCCCCAGAAGTTGCTGCGCACCTCTTCCACCTTGCGCACCAGATAGCTCGCCAGGTAGCAGAACAGCGACAGCTTGGACAGCTCTGCGGGCTGAATACGCAGCGGGCCGAGCGCGATCCAACGCGAGGCCCCGTTTACCGAGCTCCCCACCACCAGGACGATCAGCAGCATCACGATCGACATCAGCAGCATTACGTTGCTGTAGCGCTGCCAAACTTCCATTGGGATGCGCAGCGTCACCAGCGACAGACCGAACGCCAGGCCGAGGTACAACGCATCACGTTTGGCGAACAGGAACGGATCGTCCGCCAGGCGTTGGCCGATCGGCATCGACGCCGAAGTCACCATCACGAAGCCGATGATCGCCAACCCGAAGGTCAGCCACAGCAGGGTGCGATCGTACAGCACCATGTTGACCGCGTCGTTGTCGCGCGCGCCGGTCACCCAGTCTTTCAGCCGTTCTGTCAGCCCGAAGTTCGGCAAGCGTAGTTTCATCCGCCAAGCTCCTGCGCCAGGCGGGCGAACTCATCGCCGCGCACTTCAAAATTACGGAACTGATCGAGACTGGCGCAGGCCGGCGACAACAACACCATATCGCCGGGCTGTACGCGGCCGGCGATGGTGCGCATCGCCTGCTCCATGGTCTCGGTCAGCGTCGCCACTTCCGGCCGCAGCTGCGCCAGCTGGGCGCCGTCGCGGCCAAAGCAATACAGACGCACGTTGTCGCCCTGCAGATAGCGCGCCAGCGGCGAGAAATCGGCGGACTTGCCGTCGCCGCCCAGCAGCAGATGCAGCGTGCCGTCCACCTGCAGGCCGTTCAGCGCCGCTTCGGTGCTGCCGACGTTGGTGGCTTTGGAATCGTTGATCCAACGCACGCCGTTGTTCTCCCAGGCCAGCTGGAAGCGGTGCGCCAGGCCGGTGAAGGTGGTCAGCGCCTTCAGGCTGGACGCGCGCGGGATATTGACCGCATCCGCCAACGCCAGCGCCGCCAGGGCGTTGGTGTAGTTGTGGCGGCCGGTCAGTTTCATCTCGCGCGTATTCAGCACCTTGTCACCGCGCACCCGCAGCCAGGTTTCCCCCTGCTGACGGTTCAGGTGATAGTCGCCCACGTCCGCACCGAAGCTGACGCAGCGCTCGTCGGCGCCGCGCACCGGCATGGTCAGCGCATCGTCCGCGTTCACCACGCACACGGCGGCGTTTTCATACACGCGCAGCTTGGCGCCGCGATACTGCTGCAGGCCGAACGGATAGCGATCCATATGGTCTTCGGTCACGTTCAGGATGGTCGCCGCCGCCGCCCGCAGGCTATGCGTCGTTTCCAGCTGGAAGCTGGACAGCTCCAGCACGTACAGCCGGCATTCCTGGCGCAGCAGGCTCAGCGCCGGCAGGCCGATATTGCCGCCCACGCCCACCGCCCAACCGGCGGCTTTCGCCATCTCGCCCACCAGGGTGGTGACGGTGCTTTTGCCGTTGGAGCCGGTGATCGCCACGATCGGCGCCTGCGCCTCGCGGCAGAACAGCTCGACATCGCCGACGATTTCCACGCCGGCGTCAGCCGCGGCGCTCAATGCCGGGGTCGCCAGCGCGACGCCCGGGCTGGCGACGATCAGATCCGCCGCCAGCAGCCAGTCCTGATTCAAATCACCCAGATGGCGCTCCACGCTTTCAGGCAGTTTGTCCAACCCTGGCGGCGCGATACGGGTATCCATCACGCGCGGCGTAACGCCGCGCGCCATGAAGAAATCGACACAGGACAGGCCGGTGAGGCCCAACCCGATGATGACGACTTTTCTACCCTGATAGTCTGCCATGATTAACGCACCTTCAGCGTTGCCAGGCCAATCAGCACCAGCATCAGCGAAATGATCCAGAAGCGCACGATCACGCGCGGTTCCGGCCAGCCTTTCAATTCATAGTGGTGGTGAATCGGCGCCATGCGGAAAATGCGTTGTCCGCGCAGCTTGAACGACCCCACCTGCAGGATCACCGACAGCGTCTCTACCACGAATACGCCGCCCATGATCACCAACAAGAACTCCTGACGCAGCAGCACCGCGATGGTGCCCAGCGCGCCGCCCAGCGCCAGCGAACCGACGTCGCCCATAAATACCTGCGCCGGGTAGGTGTTGAACCACAGGAACCCGAGGCCGGCGCCGACGATGGCGGTGCAGACGATCACCAACTCACCGGCATGACGCAGATACGGAATATGCAGGTAGTTGGCGAAGTTCATGTTACCGGTCGCCCAGGCCACCAGCGCGAAACCGGCCGCCACGAATACCGTCGGCATAATCGCCAGGCCGTCCAGGCCATCGGTCAGGTTGACCGCGTTGCTGGTGCCGACGATGACGAAATAGGCCAGCAGGATGTACAGCAAGCCCAGCTGCGGCATCACGTCCTTAAAGAACGGCACAACCAGCTCGGTGGCTGGCGTGTCTTTTCCTACGGCGTACATGGCGAATGCGACAATCAGCGCAATCACCGACTGCCAGAAATACTTCCAGCGGGCGATCAGCCCTTTGGTGTCCTTACGCACCACCTTGCGGTAGTCGTCGACGAAACCGACGATGCCGTAACCCACCAGCACAAACAGCACGCACCAGACATACGGGTTGGACGGGTAGGCCCACATCAGCACCGAAATGGTGATGGAGGTCAGGATCATGATACCGCCCATGGTCGGCGTGCCGCGCTTGCTGAAGTGCGACTCGGGGCCGTCGTTGCGCACCACCTGCCCGAAGGACATTTCTTGCAGACGCTTGATCACCCGCGGGCCCATCCACAGCGACAGGAACAGCGCGGTCAGCAGGCTGACAATGGCTCGGAACGTCAGATAAGAAAAGACGTTGAAGCCTGAGTAATACTTGACCAAATGCTCGGCCAGCCAAACTAACATGGTGCTTTCTCCTGTAACGCGCGTACTACCTGCTCCATTGCGGCACTACGTGAACCTTTGATTAACACGGTGATGACCGCATGTTCCGACAGTAATTCCGCCACGCGCGCGATCACTGCTGTCTTGTCCTGATAATGTTCGCCATTGCCGGAGGCTTCGCTCAGCACGCGGCTCAACCCGCCGACGCTGATCACTTTGTCGACCCCGGCCAGACGGGCGGCTTCACCCACCTGACGGTGGCACTCTTCCGCTTCTGCGCCCAGCTCGGCCATATCGCCGACCACCATCACGCGATAGCCCGGCATTTCCGCCAGCACCTGCGCCGCCGCGGTCATCGACCCGACGTTGGCGTTATAGCTGTCATCCAGCAGCAGCTTGTCTTCGGCCAGCGCCACCGGGAACAAACGCCCCGGCACCGCCTGCAATTGCTTCAACCCCTGACGCACCGCTTCAAGGGTGGCGCCCACCGACATCGCCAGCGCCGTGGCCGCCAGCGCGTTGGCCACGTTGTGGCGCCCCGGCAGCGGCAGCGCGATCTCGGCGGTGCCGAACGGGCTGTGTAACGTAAACTGCGTGCCTGCGCCGTTCACCCGCACGTCGTCCGCGAAGAAGTCCACGCCTTCGGCGGCCTGCGGCGAGAAGCGCCAGACGGTTTTGCCGCCCAGCATGCTCTGCCAGTGCGGCCAGTCGTTGTTATCGGCGTTGATGATCGCCACGCCGTCGGCCGGCAGGCCGGTAAAGATTTCACCTTTCGCCTGGGCGACGCCGGCCAGCGAGCCGAAGCCTTCCAGGTGCGCTGCCGCCAGGTTGTTCACCAAAGCGGTCTGCGGACGCGTCAATGCGGTGGTGTAAGCAATTTCGCCAATGTGATTAGCGCCCAGCTCTATCACGGCAAAGTCATGCTGCGGCTCCAGACGCAACAGCGTCAGCGGCACGCCGATGTCGTTATTGAAGTTGCCGGCGGTATACAGCACTTCGCCGCATTCACGCAGAATGGCAGCGGTCATTTCTTTCACCGATGTCTTGCCCGAGGAGCCGGTCAGCGCCACCACGCGCGCAGGCACCTGTTGACGCACCCAGGCGCCAAGCTGCCCCAGCGCCAGACGGGTGTCTTTCACCACCAGCTGCGGCGCGTCCACCAATAAGCGCTTACTGACCAGCAACGCCCCGGCGCCTGCGGCTACGGCATCCGCCGCGAAGTCGTGAGCGTCGAAACGCTCGCCTTTCAGCGCTACAAACAGGCAACCGGCGGTCACCTTGCGGGTGTCTGTCGTCACCTCGACAATTTGGCAATCGGCGCCGATCAGTTCAGCGCTCAATACCTCAGCCAGTGTCTGAAGAGAGACAGGGATCATGCCAGCACCCCCAGCAGCCGTGCGACCGTCGTGCGGTCGGAATAATCCAGACGGCGGTTGCCCACCAGCTGATAATCTTCGTGGCCTTTGCCCGCCACCAACACCACATCCTGCTCCTGCGCCTGCATGATGGCGCTGGTCACCGCTTCGGCGCGGCCGTGGATCACCAGCGCCTGCCCGGCGTCCAGCAATCCGGTCAGGATGTCGTTGATAATCGCGCGCGGCTCTTCGGTCCGCGGGTTGTCATCGGTGATCACCACGCGATCGGCGAACTGCTCGGCGATGCCGCCCATCAGCGGACGTTTGCCCTTGTCGCGATCGCCGCCGCAGCCGAACACGCACCACAGCTGCCCCTGGCAGTGCAGGCGCGCAGCTTCCAGCGCTTTCTCCAGCGCATCCGGCGTGTGGGCGTAATCCACCACCACCGTCGGTTTGCCCGGCGCGTTAAACACTTCCATGCGGCCGCAGACCGGCTGCAGACGGCTGCCGGTTTCCACCAGCGCCTCCAGCGGGTAGCCCAACGACAGCAGCGTTGCCAAGGCCAACAGCAGGTTGCTGACGTTGAAAGCGCCCATCAGGCGGCTTTCGATCTCGCCGTCGCCCCAGCTGGAGCTGAAACGAACCGTGGCGCCGTTGTCGTGATAGTCGACCGCCGTGGTTTTCAGCCAGCGGCCGTGGCAGCCCGGCTGCAGGTTGTCCTGCATCGTCACCGCTACCGCATCCGGCAGCTTGCTCAGCCAGCGCTGGCCGACTTCATCGTCGGCATTGATGATCGCCTGCCCCACGTTGTGGGCGGCGAACAGCGACCATTTGGCCGCTTCGTAATTGGCCATGTCACCGTGATAATCCAGGTGATCGCGGCTCAGGTTGGTGAAAACCGCCGCAGCGAACGGCAGCGCCGCCACCCGGTGTTGCACCAGACCGTGGGATGAGACTTCCATCGCGGCGAAGGTCGCGCCCTGTTCCGCCAACTCGTTTAATACGTGTTGAACATCCACCGCAGAACCGGTGGTATTCTCCGTCGGACACACCTGGCCCAGCAGGCCGTTGCCGACGGTGCCCATTACCGCGCTGGTTTCGCCCAGCAGTTGGCTCCACTGCGCCAGCAGTTGCGTGGTGGTGGTTTTGCCGTTGGTGCCGGTCACCCCGACCAGGCGCAGACGCTCGCCCGGCTGATGGTAAAAACGCCCGGCCAGCGCGGAAAGGCGCTGGTTCAGTTGGCTCAGGTAGATCACCGGCACGCCGTGCATCTCAACGATGGCGCCGTCTTCGGCCTGACCGTCAGCCTCGGCGATCACAGCGGCGACGCCCTGCGCGATGGCCTGCGGAATATAGCGGCGTCCATCCGTTTGATGGCCGACCACGGCGACAAACAGATCCCCGGCAGCCGCCACGCGGCTGTCTAATGTCATTTCCCGCAGCGCGCGCCCGGGTGCCGTCGGCACCCACGGGGCGAGTAAGTCGCGCAAATTACGATCTGCCACCTGAACCCTCTTTCTTGTTAATCACTAATTCGCTTTTGTCACCGGTGGGCAACGCGTCAGGCTCGACGTTCATGGTGCGCAATACGCCGCCCATGATGGCGCCGAACACCGGCGCGGAGATTGCGCCACCATAGTATTTCCCACCCTGCGGGTCGTTGATGACGACCACCAGGGCAAAACGGGGGTTACTTGCCGGCGCGACGCCGGCGGTATAAGCGATGTATCGGTTGACGTATTTGCCGTCCGGGCCCACTTTTTTCGCGGTACCGGTTTTGATGGCGATACGGTATCCCTTGATGGCGGCTTTCACGCCGCCACCGCCCGGCAAGGCCACGCTTTCCATCATGTGCACCACGGTGCGCACCAGAGGTTCAGGGAAAACGCGTTCGCCGGCGACCGGAGGGTCAACCTTGGTGATCGACAATGGGCGATACACGCCCAGGCTGCCGATCGTTGCATAGACTCGCGCCAACTGTAACGGAGTTACCATCAGCCCGTAGCCGAAAGAGAAGGTGGCCCTCTCTATGTCAGACCACCGTTGTTTTTTTGGGTATATGCCACTGCTTTCTCCGACCAGCCCCAAATTGGTCGCTTTTCCCAGCCCAAAACGAGAGTAAGTATCTACTAACGCTGAGGACGGCATCGCTAACGCCAGCTTTGAAACACCGACGTTACTCGACTTCTGCAAGATCCCGGTCAATGACAGCTCCGAGTACCGCGCCACGTCTTTGATCTCGTGGCCCTGAATGCGGTACGGGATGGTGTTCAGCACGCTGTTTTCTCTCACCACGCCGTTTTGCAGCGCGGTCATCACCACCATCGGCTTCACGGTTGAACCGGGTTCAAAAATATCGGTGATGGCGCGGTTACGCATGGTTTCTTTCGGCGTACCGGCCATGTTGTTCGGGTTGTAAGACGGGCTGTTGGCCATCGCCAGCACTTCGCCGGTGTTCACGTCGATCAGCACCGCAGTGCCCGATTCGGCCTTGTTGAACGCCACCGCGTTGTTCAGCTCGCGATACACCAGCGCCTGCAGGCGCTCATCGACGCTCAGTACCAGGTTGTGCGCCGCCTGACTGTCGACGGAGGAGATATCTTCGATCACCCGGCCGAAGCGGTCCTTACGCACCGTTCTCTCGCCCGGTTGCCCGGTCAGCCAGCGGTCGAAGCTCTTCTCGACGCCTTCGATACCTTGCCCGTCGATGTTGGTCACGCCGATGATGTGCGACGTCACCTGCCCCGCCGGGTAGTAACGGCGCGACTCCTGCCGCAGGTAGATCCCCGGCAGCTTGAGTTTGTGAATGTAATCGCCGATCGCCGGGTTAACCTGGCGCGCCAGATAAACGAAACGCCCTTTCGGGTTGGCGTTGATGCGGTTGGAAAGCTGGTCCAGCGGGATGTTCAGCGCATCGGAAAGCGCTTTCCAGCGGCTGTCCAGCGTGATGCCGCCGCGCTCGTTCAGCTCTTTCGGATCGGCCCACACCGCATTCACCGGCACACTGACCGCCAATGGACGGCCGGCGCGATCGCTGATCATGCCGCGCGCGGTCGGCACTTCCTGCACGCGCAGCGAACGCATGTCGCCTTCTTTCACCAGACGATCGGGGTTGATGACCTGCAGGTACGCGACGCGCAACATCAGGCCAACCATCGCCAGCAAAATGCAGCCGCACAGCAACGCAAAACGCCAGCTGACAAAGCTGGCCTGATCTTCCTGGCGTCTCAACTTACCGGGGCGCGCTGCTTTCATGCGTTTCCTTTCTACTCCGTGTCATTATTCCGGTTAAACCATTCATTGTTTAACGATGATATTTTCCTGCGATGGATCAACGTGTTGCATCTGCAGTTTTTCTGTCGCGATACGTTCAACCCGGCTGTGATCGCCGAGGGCGTTCTCTTCTAAAATCAGGTTGCGCCACTCGATATCCAGCGCATCGCGCTCCAGAACCAGCTGTTCGCGCTCAGCGGTCAGCAGGCGGGTGCGGTGCGCGGTAGTCACCACGAAAATCGCGGAAACCAGTGACGCAATCAGTAAAATCAGGGGGATCTTGGCATTGCGCAGCAGATCGCCGCCAATCACCCCGACCAAACCGTGACGTTCGTTGCCGATCACGCGGGCATCCTCTCAGCAATACGCAGCACCGAGCTGCGCGCACGCGGGTTGTCCGCCACTTCCGCTTCCGACGGCATCATTTTGCCCAGCGCTTTCAGCGTCCGGCCGCCCATGCCGCGCAGCTGCTCTTCGGTCAACGGAATGCCCGCCGGCACCTGAGCGCCGCGGCTGTGGTGACGCATAAAGCGTTTGACGATGCGGTCTTCCAGCGAGTGGAAGCTGATGATCGACAAACGGCCCTGCGGGGCCAGCACTTCCAGCGCGCCGTCGAGCGCACGCTCGATCTCTTCCAGCTCGCTGTTGATATAGATGCGGATCGCCTGGAAGCTGCGCGTCGCCGGATGCTTGTGCTTTTCACGGAACGGGCTGGCATCGGCGATCAGATCCGCCAGCTCTTTGGTGCGCGTCATCGGCTCCACGCGGTTTCTTTCCACGATGGCGCGCGCAATGCGCTTGGCGAAACGCTCTTCGCCAAAGGTTTTCAGCACCCAGGCGATATCGTCCGCTTCGGCCTTCATCAGCCATTCGGCGGCGGACAGGCCGGTGGACGGATCCATGCGCATATCCAGCGGACCGTCACGCATAAAGGAGAATCCGCGCTCCGCGTCGTCAAGCTGCGGCGAGGAAACGCCCAGATCGAGCAGAACGCCGTCGATCTTGCCCACCAGGTCGCGCTCCCGCACATAGTGCGACAACTCGGAAAATGGGCCGTGTACGATGGTAAAACGAGGATCTTCAATAGATTTGGCGGCTGCAATCGCCTGAGGGTCACGGTCAATCGCCAGCAAGCGCCCTTCCGGCCCCAGTTGGGACAGAATCAGACGAGAATGGCCACCGCGACCAAAAGTACCGTCGATATATATGCCGTTGCTGCGGATGTTGAGGCCGTTGACGGCTTCGTCCAGCAGGACGGTGGTGTGTTTATAGTTTTCCAACATGCTTATAGCGACAAGTCCTGTAGCCGCTCAGACAACGGTTCCTGAGTCGACTGTTCAGCGTCAATATCATCCTTGACTTGTTGATACCAGGTCTGTTCATCCCACAGTTCAAACTTGTTGAACTGACCGACCAGCATCACTTCTTTCGTGAGCCCGGCGTGTTGCCGCAGCGTACTGGCTAACAGCAAACGACCGGCACTATCCATCTGACACTCACTGGCATGCCCCAGCAGCAGGCGCTGAACGCGGCGCTCGGCGGGATTCATGCTCGACAGACGTGATAATTTTTGTTCAATAATTTCCCATTCGGGCAAAGGATAAAGCAGCAGGCAGGGCTGATGGAGGTCAATGGTACAGACCATTTGGCCTTGCGATTCCTCGTTGAGCAATTCCCGATATCGGGTAGGTACGGCGAGCCGCCCTTTGCTGTCGAGGTTGACCATCGTCGCTCCACGGAACATTCCTGAGCTACCCCTTAGTGACCGTTTTCACCACTTTACCCCACAAATTCCCACACAATGGAGTTTACGGAGGGTATGAAAACCTTGTCAAGCCAGAGCGCCAGCGCTTTGGCAATATTTCTCTGGTCATTTTGGGAGCTGACTCGCGAAAGAAACTCTGATTATTCGACGATTAAAAATTAACACCATGATAAACGGAGAGAATTTTCTAAGCGGAAAGAATCTGATTAAAAACCTGACGAACTGGCGATTAATTAACTCATTACTTCCTTCTGCAAGCCATGTCTCATTTTTCAGCTCGGCAATCTCAGGGCTGTAACCGCTGGCGAGCCGCGCCCGCCAAGGCTCGGCGCCAGGCGAACCGATCGCGGAATAAGGCCATAACCCCTTGAGTTAATAACGCTCAATCGTTATTCACCGTAAAGCCGGGCGCTATTTTACTTCAATTTGCACCGCCGTGATGAGGGCGCGATAAAAATAAATGGCTCGGATATTACGAGCAGAAGTAATTTCGATTCAAATCAATTTGGTAAGATTATTCCCAAAATACCTGTTTACAATTATGGTTTCATTTTCTTACACCTTTATTTCCACAATTTTTGCCGGAAAAATCCCCTTCAAAAACGAAAAATTGCAACCTTATGTTTTTAATCGATTTATTTAAAAACGCCGATTTTAATCTCTCCACCCCATCCTATGCCCCAGCTCTGCGGGACAAAAAGCGAACAAATGTTAAAAATAAAAATATAAACCTAGTTAAAAAAGACAATTCAGATTAGTACACTATAAAAAAGGCAAAAAACCAGCCTTAACATCCAATAATTAATAACTTAACAGAATTTTAACCAAAGAGGATGACGCATGCTTTCGCCCGCGACTCACTGGCGTAGCGCCGCTGCCGATACGTTCGCACTGGTGGTGTACTGCTTTATCGCCGGCATGGCGATAGAAGTGTTGATCTCAGGCATGAGCTTCCAGCAATCCCTCTCTTCGCGCCTGCTGTCGATCCCGGTCAACATCCTGATCGCCTGGCCTTACGGCCGCTATCGCGATCTGTTTATCCGCACGGCGCGCCGCTGCCCGCGCGGCCAGTTCCTGCTGCGCAACCTCGCCGATCTGCTGGCCTACGTCAGCTTCCAGTCGCCGGTTTATGCCGCCATTCTATGGAGCGTAGGCGCCGACGGCCAACAAATGCTGGCGGCGGTAACCAGCAATGCGCTGGTCTCCATGGCGATGGGCGTGGTGTATGGCTATTTCCTGGAATACTGCCGGCGGCTGTTCCGGGTGGCGGACTACGTCTAAACCAGGAGCCCGCCAACGCGGGGGCTCCTGCCAGGCAAACTACTTGCGGCTCAGGCTGCCGCGGCGGAACAGATTGCGGCGAATACGCGTCAATCCAGGCTTGGGTTTACGCGGTTCGTCCAGACTGGCCAACACCAGCTCCAGCACGCGTTCGGCCACGTCACGATGGCGCTGCGCCACCGCGAGCACCGGGCACTCCAGGAAATCCAACAGTTCATGGTCGCCGAAGGTGGCAATCGCCAGATCGGTCGGCAAACGGCCGCGTTGCTTCAGCGTCACGTCCATCACTCCCTGCAACAGCGAGAACGAGGTGGTGAACAGCGCCTGCGGCATCGGGTGCGTCTTCAGCCATTCGGCAAACAGCGCGCCGGCGGCTTCACGCTCATAGCTGTTGGCATACAGGTAATCGACGTGGCGGGGATCCTCTTGCCAGGCCCGGCGGAAGCCCTGCTCACGCAGGAAGCTGACCGAAAGCTCCGGCAAGGCGCCCAGATACAGCACCGATTCAGCCGGGAAGGTGCGCAGCTCCTGCGCCAGCGCAAAGGCATCTTCCTCGTCGGCCCCGACGACGCTGATGAAATGTTCGCGATCCAACGCGCGGTCCAGCGCGATGATCGGCAGCGGATCGTTGGCCCAGCGTTGATAGAAGGGGTGCTCCGGCGGCAAGGCGGTGGAAACGATGATGGCGTCCACCTGACGCTGCAGCAAATGCTCGATACAGCGCATTTCGTTGTCCGGCTGATCTTCGGAACAGGCGATCAGCAATTGATAACCACGCTGGCGCGCCTGACGCTCCAGGTAGTTGGCGATACGGGTATAGCTGGTATTTTCCAGATCCGGGATCACCAGACCGATAGAACGGGTGCGCCCGGCGCGCAGCCCTGCCGCGACGGCATTCGGGTGATAGTTGTGCTCCCTAACCACGGCCATCACTTTCTCGACGGTTTTATCGCTGACACGATACTGCTTCGCCTTACCGTTGATGACATAACTGGCCGTCGTGCGCGAAACGCCCGCGAGACGCGCGATTTCATCCAGTTTCACATTAACCCCTTAATGACGCTGAAAATAGAAGTGAAGGCTGTGCTCGGATTAACCATGGCATCCCGTACGGTTATTCAATCCAGCCTCTGCGATCTAACAGCAGAAAACACTACCTAGCAACCGCTTTTGCCGAAAGGTGCCAGCAATCGGGCAAAAAATACCGAAAAACAAAGGGCGCAGCCACGCCGCGCCCCGAATTATTCGCCGCCAGACCACGCTCAGCGCATAATTTTGTCGCCGCGCGACACGCCGACCACGCCGGAACGCGCCACTTCCACGATCTCCGCCACTTCACGCACCGCGCTCAGGAAGGCGTCCAGTTTATCGCTGGTGCCGGCCAGCTGCACCGTATACAGGGTCGCCGTCACATCAACGATCTGGCCGCGGAAAATGTCGGCGCAGCGCTTCACTTCTTCACGGCCGTAGCCGCTGGCCTGCAGCTTCACCAGCATGATCTCGCGCTCGACGTGGGCGCCCTGCACCAGCTCGCTAACGCGCAGCACGTCCACCAGCTTGTGCAACTGCTTCTCAATCTGCTCCAGCACTTTCTCGTCGCCGACGGTCTGGATAGTCATGCGCGACAGCGTCGGATCGTCGGTCGGCGCCACCGTCAGGCTCTCGATGTTGTAACCGCGCTGGGAGAACAACCCCACCACGCGCGAGAGGGCGCCGGATTCGTTTTCCAGCAAGACAGATAAAATACGGCGCATGATCAGGTCCTCTCCGTTTTGCTAAGCCACATTTCGTCCATGCTTCCGCCGCGGATCTGCATCGGGTAAACATGTTCGGTTTCATCGACGGTCACGTCGACGAACACCAGCCGCTCTTTTTCCGCCAGCGCCTGCGCCAGCTTGCTTTCCAGCTCATCCGGCGTGCGGATGGCGATGCCGACATGGCCGTAAGCCTCGGCCAGCTTGACAAAGTCCGGCAGCGAATCCATGTAAGACTGCGAGTGGCGGCCGGAATAAATCATGTCCTGCCACTGCTTGACCATGCCCAGATAACGGTTGTTGAGGTTCACCACCACCACCGGCAGGTTATATTGCAGCGCGGTGGACAGCTCCTGAATGTTCATCTGGATGCTGCCGTCGCCGGTGACGCACACCACGGTTTCCTCCGGCAGCGCCAGCTTGACGCCCAATGCCGCCGGCAGGCCAAAGCCCATGGTGCCGAGGCCGCCGGAGTTGATCCAACGGCGCGGTTTGTCGAACGGGTAATAGAGCGCGGCGAACATCTGGTGCTGCCCCACGTCGGAGGTCACATAGGCGTCGCCTTTGGTCAGGCGATGCAGGGTTTCGATCACCGCCTGCGGCTTGATGGTGCCGCTGTTTTTGTCGTACCCCAAACAGTCGCGGGCGCGCCACTGTTCAATAGACTGCCACCAATCGCGCAACGCATCATGATCCTGCGCCTTGTCATCCTGCGCCAACAGCTCCAGCATCTGCACCAACACCTGTTTGGCATCGCCGACGATCGGAATATCGGCATCCACCGTTTTGGAGATCGAGGTCGGATCGATATCGATATGCAGCACGGTGGCATCCGGGCAGTATTTGGCCAGATTGTTGGTCGTACGATCGTCGAAACGCACGCCGACGGCGAAGATCACGTCGGCATGGTGCATGGTTTTGTTGGCTTCATAAGTGCCGTGCATGCCGAGCATGCCGACACTCTGGCGATGGGTGCCGGGGAAAGCGCCCAGTCCCATCAGGCTGCTGGTCACCGGCAGGTTCAACTGCTCCGCCAACGCCAGCAGTTCGGCTTCGCAACCGGCGTTGATCGCGCCGCCGCCGACATACATCACCGGCTTCTTGGCCGCCAGGATGGTTTGCAACGCGCGTTTGATTTGCCCGCGATGGCCCTGCACCGTCGGGTTATAAGAACGCATGCTCACGTCCTGCGGGTAGGAATAAGGCATCCGCACCGCCGGGCCGACGATGTCTTTCGGCAGATCGATCACCACCGGGCCGGGGCGGCCGCTGGAAGCCAGGTAAAAGGCCTTCTTCAACACCGCCGGGATGTCTTCGGTACGTTTCACCAGGAAGCTGTGCTTCACCACCGGCCGAGAAATCCCCACCATATCGCACTCCTGGAAGGCGTCGTAGCCGATCAGCGAGCTGGGCACCTGCCCCGACAGCACCACCATCGGTATCGAGTCCATATAGGCGGTGGCGATGCCGGTAATGGCGTTGGTGGCGCCGGGGCCGGAGGTCACCAGCACCACGCCCACTTCGCCGGTGGCGCGCGCGTAACCGTCGGCCATGTGCACAGCCCCTTGCTCGTGGCGCACCAGAATATGATCGATCCCTCCGACCGTATGCAGGGCGTCGTAGATATCGAGCACCGCCCCGCCGGGGTAGCCGAATACATGTTTAACGCCCTGATCGATCAACGATCGGACGACCATCTCGGCTCCTGACAACATCTCCATGGGTTTGCCTCCAGGCTTGCTTATTCTTCTCTGGCGCCGGAACGTAGCGCCTGCTGCGGGGCAATGCCCCTAAATTTTTATGGGTTGTCGCTATCGAATTAACATAACGTCAGAATATGGGGCAGGCAAACGGCAAAATGGCTTAACGGCGGCGGGGTTATTGCCAAGCGGCTGGAGATCGCAGCTTTATAAAAACAATGCGCTAGCCTCAGGGTTGTTGGGCTAGGCATTGTTTCGAACAGGAGGAAAATTACAGAACTAAATCAGGTGAAGGATATGCCGCTTTTTTCGCCGGGCACGTGGCCCGGCGGCGGCGTCAGGCCTGTTCCCGGTACATCGAGTCGATTTCGCGCTGATAGCGCTGCAGGATCACTTTGCGGCGCAGCTTCAGGGTTGGCGTCAGCTCCCCCAACTCCATGGAAAAAGCCGCCGGCAGCAGAGTGAACTTCTTCACCTGTTCGAAGCGCGCCAGCTCCTTTTGCATCTCGCGCAGGCGCTTTTCGAACATCGCGAGGATCTCGCCGTTGCGCAGCAGCTCCAGGCGATCCTGATACTTCAGGTTGACTGACTTCGCGTACTCTTCCAGCGACTCAAAGCACGGCACGATCAGCGCGGAAACGAACTTGCGCGCATCGGCGATGATCGCCACCTGCTCGATAAAGCGGTCCTGCGCCAACGTGCCTTCCAACATCTGCGGCGCGATGTATTTGCCGCCAGAGGTTTTCATCAAATCCTTAAGGCGCTCGGTGATGAACAGATTGCCCTCTTCATCGATCGCCCCGGCGTCGCCGGTTTTCAGCCAGCCGTCTGCGGTAAAGGTCGCGGCGGTTTCCAACGGTTTGTTGAAATAGCCGCGCATCACGATAGGCCCGCGCACCTGGATTTCATTTTCTTCACCGATGCGCACCTCGACCTGCGGCAGCGGTTTGCCGATAGAGCCGAAGCGGAAATGCCCTTCTTCCCAGCAGGACACGGTCGCACAGGTTTCGGTCATGCCGTAACCGTACTTGATGTTGACGCCCATCGCCTGGAAAAACAGGATCACATTGTCATCCAGCTTGGCGCCCGCCGCCGGCAGGAAGCGCACCCGGCCGCCGAGGATACCGCGCAGCTTGCTCAATACCAGCTTGTCGGCCCAGCGGTGAGAGAATTCGAACAGTTTGCCCAACGGTTTGCCGGCCCGCTCTTGCAGGAACTTGCGCTCCCCGCAGACGATCGCCCAGTGGAACAGCGCGCGGCGCAGCCAAGGGGCACGCGCCACTTTTTCATGCACCGCGCTGAAAATCTTCTCGTAGAAACGCGGCACCGCGCACATTAACGTCGGCCGCACCTGCCCCATCGCTTCCCGAACCCAGTCGGTGTTCGGCAGGAAAACGTTCTGCGCGCCGGAATGCATGACAAAGAAGCTCCAGGCACGCTCGAACACGTGCGACAGCGGCAGGAAACTGAGCGACACATCCTCTTCGCCGACCGTCAGTCTCTCATCATGCAGGTAGAGCTGTGCCGCCAGGTTGCGATAATCCAGCATCACCCCTTTCGGCTCGCCGGTGGTGCCCGAGGTATAGATCAGGGTGAAGAGATCCTGCAGGTCGCACTCTTCAATGCGCTGCCGACGTTGAGCGATAAAAGCCGCCGGATCGACGGCATGCTCGAAGGCGCTCAGGTGTTGGGCTATCTCGCAATCGCGCAGATCGGCATCCTCGTCGAACACGATAATATGACGCAGTTGCGGACAGACGCCGCGCAGCGCGATGGCGGCGTCCAACTGCGCCTGTTCGCCGACGAACAGGATGCGAATGTCAGCGTCATTGATGACGAAGGCCGCCTGCGCCGGCGTATTGGTGGAATAGAGCGGTACGCTGACGCCACGCAGGTGCAGGATCGCGAGATCGGTCAACGACCAGGCCATCGTGTTATTGGCGAAGATACCGATACGTTCTTGCACTTCGGCGCCCAGCGCCAGCAGCCCGGCGGCAATGCGATCAATGCGGGCAGCCGCCGCTCCCCAGGTCAGTTGAAACTCGCCGTTGGGCGACCATTGGCGAAATGCTGTGCGATCGGCTCGGTGGGTGATTTGATGCTGTATACGATGGATCAAATGGTATTGCAGCAGATTAGTGATCATAGTGCTCTAAGCCTGAAATGAATCATACCGTTAAGCCTGAACGACGCCTTGCGGCCCTCATCTCAGCTTACACGTGTTTACTTTTTTCCGCGCAGTCTACCTACTCTCAGGCAGGGGGAAAAGCGATTTCAGCGTAGAAGTGTGAGCCAAAACTCAAGCCGGCTTTCGCGCTTTCATGGGTTGGACAGAATGGGAAGGAAAAGGTTTGATGGCGGCCATAAAACGCGGCCCGTTCGGGCCGCCACATCGAGTTAGTTTAAAATCCCAACTGGAAAGTAAAAATCAGAATATTAATTTATATTAATTGTTTTCGCTAAATGAACAAATTTACCCTAATAATAAGTTATTCTATCGCCGCAAAACCAAGAAACATCTTAATAAAAACACAGATAGTTCTTAGTTTTTATCATGAGAAAAAAACGCTCAGTTGAATATTATCTTTATATGGCTCCCATCTTTATCGCTTTACTTTGGGTTACCCGCCTCAATCAGGACAGATTTCATCCACTGGTGGCCTTTATCCCGCTCTGAAGATTCATGCCAGGATAGGTAGCAGGTGGCTTTATTATCGTTGCCACATAAAGGAACCGCCTTTATTTTCAACGCCTCCGTCAGCTGTCGCACCAACCAGGCGGGCGCAATCGCCACCATTTCCGTTTGCGACACCATATTCAACACGCTGTAAAGATCCGTGCACTGCTGCGTCACGGCACGCAGCATCGGCTCGTCTGAATAAAAAGGTTTACTGAACGATCCAAAACTTTCCAGGGAAACCGCAGCATGCTGCTCGGCCAGCATGTGCTCCGGCGTCACCTCCTCGCCTATTCTCGGGTGCGCCTGCGCAACCGCCAGCACTAATTCGTCGTCGAACATCGCCAGGCTGCGAAACTCCGCCGACTCGAAACGGCTGTAGCCGATGACAAACTCGACGTCCTGATAACGCAATTGATGTTCAATATTATTGTTAATGTATGACTTTATTTGCAGGTTAAGCTGCGGCGCTATCTGTTTGACGTGATTAATTATCCCGGCGCCCAGACGCAAATCGAGCGGGCTGCACAGCGACAGGGAGAACGCTCGCGTGCTGGTCAGCGGCTCAAACTCAGATCCCGGCAACTCATTCTGCACCAGCTGCAGCGCTTGCCGCACCGGCCCGAACAGCTGCCTGGCCCGCATGGTGGGCTGGATCCCGCGGCCGCAGCGCACGAACAGTTCGTCGTTGAACATCACCTTCAGGCGCGCTACCGCATTGCTCACCGCCGGCTGCGACATCCCTAACAAATTAGCGGCTCGCGTAATATTTTGCATTTGCATCACGGCGTCAAACACCGTCAGTAAATTAAGATCGACGCTGCGCAAATGAATGTCCGCCGGCTCTTTGACCATGGTGATTTCTGAATCATATTCAGCCATATTTCACTCCACTAAATCCTGTGTAGATAATCTAATCCTTATGCTCGACAAACAATGAAACGCCGCATTGTCTTATCTTTGCACGACAAATTCTGCCATTACTGTCATCAACCGATAAAAAACCTCGTGTTATCGACACGATATAAGTCGTATATGGAATACATGTCAGCAGCATCCCCCGTCAGCGAGAAGAATGCCACCTGGGTAGTACTAATAATTAGGTATCAACAATGATTAATACAATTGAACAACGTCGCCGCACTGTATGAGACAAACTATAAAAACACATCATAAGCAATCAAACCATCTAAAAACACCGCTCACTTTGTGTAAAAACGCATTATTTTGTTATATTATGACTAAAACAATCAATTATTCATATGAGTTCAATTTAAACCATTTGTATTGAAAATGTTATTTCATTGCTCCCCGTGATTAATCCCTCTTGTTTTTTTCATCACAAATCTTAACGCAACGAAATCCAGAAGCAATTAGCGCAGTATATATTCGATTCGTTTATGCTAAGCAGCACGCAAACTGGTCCCATTTTTTTCTCTAAGGCGTCGTTTTTTTGCCGAATGATCCTCTGTTTAGCTAATGGGCTGATGCATTGTCCCCGCATTCAATCAGGTGTTGACATCGCCAGGCCAATCACGTATCAAATTAGGCAGACACCCAATTTAAGAGAAGCTGAACCCTTATGATCCGTACTCACCGTCTACTAGGCCTACTACTTAACGCATCTTGTTTGCGCGGTATGCCTATGGACGAAGTTCGGAGCTGACTCAGCCGATCACCCATAAGAAACCCGCGCTACTGCGCGGGTTTTTTTTTGCCCGCTTAGCGTGAAATCAACACGATAAGGAATGCACCGATGAGCCAACAAGTCATTATTTTCGATACCACGCTGCGTGATGGCGAGCAGGCGCTGCAGGCCAGCCTGAGCGTAAAAGAGAAGATTCAGATTGCGCTGGCGCTGGAAAGAATGGGCGTTGACGTGATGGAAGTCGGCTTCCCGGTCTCTTCGCCGGGCGACTTCGAGTCGGTGCAAACCATCGCGCGCCAGATCAAGAACAGCCGCGTCTGCGGCCTGGCCCGCTGCGTGGACAAAGACATTGACGTGGCCGCCGAAGCGCTGCGCGTCGCCGAAGCGTTCCGCATCCACGTATTCCTGGCCACCTCGACCCTGCACATCGAATCGAAGCTGAAGCGCTCGTTCGACGAAGTGCTGGAGATGGCGGTGCGCTCGGTAAAACGCGCCCGCAACTACACCGACGACGTGGAGTTCTCCTGTGAAGACGCCGGCCGCACGCCGATCGACAATCTGTGTCGCGTGGTTGAAGCCGCCATCAACGCCGGCGCCACCACCATCAATATCCCGGACACCGTCGGCTACACCACGCCAAACCAGTTCGGCGGCATCATCACTACCCTGTATGACCGCGTGCCGAACATCGACAAAGCCATCATCTCCGTGCACTGCCACGACGATTTGGGCATGGCGGTCGGCAACTCCATCGCCGCGGTGCAGGCCGGAGCCCGCCAGGTGGAAGGCACCCTGAACGGCATTGGTGAACGCGCCGGCAACTGTTCGCTGGAAGAAGTAATCATGGCGATTAAAGTGCGCCAGGACATCATGAACGTGCACACCAACATCAATCACCAGGAAATCTTCCGCACCAGCCAGATCGTCAGCCAGCTGTGCAACATGCCGATCCCGGCCAACAAGGCGATCGTCGGCTCCAATGCCTTCGCCCACTCCTCCGGCATTCACCAGGACGGCGTGCTGAAGAACCGCGAAAACTACGAAATCATGACCCCGCAGTCGATCGGCCTGAAAGACGTGCAGTTGAACCTGACCTCCCGCTCCGGCCGCGCGGCGGTGAAACACCGCATGGAAGAGATGGGCTACCAGGAACAGGATTACAACCTGGATAGCCTGTACGCCGCCTTCCTGAAGCTGGCCGACAAAAAGGGCCAGGTATTCGACTACGATCTGGAGGCGCTGGCCTTCATCAACAAACAGCAGGAAGAGCCGGAGCACTTCAGCCTGGGTTACTTCAGCGTGCAGTCCGGCAGCAGCATCATGGCCACCGCCTCGGTGAAACTGATCTGCGGCGGCGAAGAGAAAGCCGAAGCCGCCACCGGCAACGGCCCGGTCGATGCGGTCTATCAGGCGATAAATCGCATCACCGACTACCCGATCGAGCTGGTGAAGTACCAGTTGACCGCCAAGGGCCATGGCCGCGACGCGCTGGGCCAGGTGGATATCGTGGTCTCTTACAACGGCCGCCGCTTCCACGGCGTGGGTCTGGCGACCGACATCGTCGAATCCTCCGCCAAGGCGATGGTGCACGTGTTGAACAATATTTGGCGCTCACAGCAGGTAGAAAAAGAAAAGCAGCGCCTGCAGCAAAACAAACATCAAAATAATCAGGAAACGGTGTGAACATGACGAAGACTTATCACATTGCCGTCTTGCCCGGAGACGGCATCGGCCCGGAAGTAATGGCTCAGGCGCGCAAAGTGTTGGACGCGGTGCGTCAACGCTTTGACATTCGCATCACCACCGCCGAGTACGACGTCGGCGGCATCGCCATCGATCGCCACGGCAGCCCGCTGCCGGCGGCGACCGTCGCCGGCTGCGAGCAGGCCGACGCCATCCTGTTCGGCTCGGTGGGCGGCCCGAAATGGGAACACCTGCCGCCGGCCGAGCAGCCGGAACGCGGCGCGCTGTTGCCGCTGCGCAAGCACTTCAAACTGTTCAGCAACCTGCGCCCGGCGCGCCTGTATCAAGGGTTGGAGGCATTCTGCCCGCTGCGCGCCGACATCGCCGCCCGCGGCTTCGACATTCTGTGCGTGCGCGAATTGACCGGCGGCATCTATTTCGGCCAGCCGAAGGGCCGCGAAGGCCAGGGCATGCAGGAACGCGCCTTCGATACCGAGGTGTATCACCGTTTCGAGATTGAACGCATCGCGCGCATCGCCTTCGAATCCGCCCGCAAGCGCCGCCACAAAGTGACGTCGATCGACAAGGCCAACGTGCTGCAAAGCTCCATCCTGTGGCGTGAAGTGGTCAATCAGGTCGCCAAGGATTACCCGGACGTGTCGCTGTCGCACATGTATATCGACAACGCCACCATGCAGTTGATCAAGGATCCGTCCCAGTTCGACGTGCTGCTGTGCTCCAATCTGTTCGGCGACATTCTGTCCGACGAGTGCGCGATGATCACCGGCTCGATGGGCATGCTGCCGTCCGCCAGCCTGAATGAGCAAGGCTTCGGCCTGTACGAACCGGCGGGCGGTTCCGCGCCGGATATTGCAGGCAAAGGCATCGCCAACCCGATTGCGCAGATCCTGTCCGCCACCCTGCTGCTGCGTTACAGCCTGGGCGCCGATGAAGCGGCCGACGCCGTGGAGCGCGCCATCAACCAGGCGCTGGAACAGGGCTACCGCACCGCCGATCTGGCCGGTGACGGCAAAGCCGTCAGCACCGATGAAATGGGCGACATCATCGCCCGCTTTGTAGCTCAGGGGGCATAACATGGCCAAGACCTTATACCAGAAGCTGTACGACGCCCACGTGGTGCACGAAGCGCCGAACGAAACGCCGTTGCTGTATATCGACCGTCACCTGGTGCACGAAGTCACCTCGCCGCAGGCATTCGACGGCCTGCGCGCCATGGGCCGCAAGGTGCGCCAGCCCGGCAAAACCTTCGCCACCATGGATCACAACGTGTCGACCCAAACCAAAGACATCAACGCCAGCGGCGAAATGGCGCGCATCCAGATGCAGGAGTTGATCAAGAACTGCGCGGAATTCGGCGTTTCGCTGTATGACCTGAATCACCCGTTCCAGGGCATCGTGCACGTGATCGGGCCTGAGCAAGGCATGACGCTGCCGGGCATGACCATCGTCTGCGGCGACTCGCACACCGCCACCCACGGCGCTTTCGGCTCGCTGGCGTTCGGCATCGGCACTTCCGAAGTGGAACTCGTGCTGGCGACCCAGACCCTGAAACAGGGCCGCGCCAAAACCATGAAGATTGAAGTCACCGGCGACGCCGCCGAGGGCATCACCGCCAAAGACATCGTGCTGGCGGTGATCGGCAAAACCGGCAGCGCCGGCGGCACCGGCCACGTGGTGGAGTTCTGCGGCAAGGCGATCGAGGCATTGAGCATGGAAGGCCGCATGACCCTGTGCAACATGGCGATCGAAATGGGCGCCAAGGCCGGGCTGGTCGCACCGGATGACACCACCTTCGCCTACCTGAAGGGGCGTCAGTTTGCGCCAACCGGCGAAAACTGGGAGCAGGCGGTCGCCTATTGGCGCACGCTGAAGTCCGACGCCGACGCCCAGTTCGATACCGTGGTGACGCTGCGCGCCGAAGAGATCGCGCCACAGGTCACCTGGGGCACCAATCCCGGCCAAGTGATCGCCGTCAATCAGGCGATCCCGGCGCCGGAATCGTTCAGCGATCCGGTCGAGCGCGCCTCCGCCGAGAAAGCGCTGGCCTACATGGATTTGAAGCCGGGCATCAAATTGACCGACGTGCCGATCGACAAAGTGTTCATCGGCTCCTGCACCAACTCACGCATCGAAGATCTGCGCGCGGCGGCAGCTATCGCCAAAGGGCGCAAGGTCGCCAGCGGCGTGCAGGCCATCGTGGTGCCGGGCTCCGGCCCGGTGAAGGCCCAGGCGGAAGCCGAAGGGTTGGACAAAATCTTTATCGAAGCCGGTTTCGAATGGCGTTTGCCGGGTTGCTCAATGTGTCTGGCGATGAACAACGACCGTCTGAATCCAGGCGAGCGCTGCGCGTCCACCAGCAACCGTAACTTCGAAGGGCGTCAGGGCCGCGGCGGGCGCACCCACCTGGTCAGCCCGGCGATGGCCGCCGCGGCCGCCGTCGCCGGTCACTTCGCCGACATCCGTGATATTCACTAAGGGGCTAACGTGGCTAAATTTACTCAACATACCGGCTTAGTGGTGCCTTTGGATGCGGCCAACGTCGACACCGACGCCATTATTCCCAAACAGTTTTTACAGAAGGTCACCCGCACCGGTTTCGGCCAGCACCTGTTCAACGACTGGCGCTTCCTCGACGATGCCGGCCAGCAACCGAACCCGGCGTTCGTGCTGAACAAACCGCGCTATAAAGGCGCCAGCATCCTGTTGGCGCGGGAGAACTTCGGCTGCGGCTCCTCGCGCGAACACGCCCCTTGGGCGCTGACCGACTACGGGTTCAAAGTGGTGATCGCGCCGAGCTTCGCCGATATCTTCTACGGCAACTCATTTAACAACCAGCTGTTGCCGGTAACGCTGAGCGAGCAGCAGGTGGATGAGCTGTTCAAACTGGTAGACGCCAACGAAGGGACGGAGTTCGTGGTGGATCTGGAGAACCAGACGGTCAACGCCGGCGGCAAAAGCTATCCGTTCGAAATCGACAGCTTCCGCCGCCACTGCATGATCAACGGGCTGGACAGCATCGGCCTGACGCTGCAGCACGAAGCGGACATCTCCCGCTACGAAGCGCAGCAGCCGGCGTTTCTGAATTAATCCCCTTCAATTCACCCGCCGCCCGGCGGGTGAATTCTTTCCTCACCAGTAGCCCAGCAGCTTCCACCATGCCCCGCCGATCAGCATCCAGATCAGCAGGTTAACCACGCTCATCACCCATCCCGCTTTCCACCACTCCCCCAGCGTCACATAGCCGGAGCCAAAGACGATCGGCGCGGTGCCGGTGCCGTAATGGGTCAGCGACATCATCAGCGAAGAAGAGAACGCCAGGATCAGGCCCAGCAACGCCGGCGGCGCCCCGAGCGCGATGCCGGCGGCGAAGAAGGCGGCGAACATCGCCGTCACATGCGCGGTGGTGCTGGCGAAGAAATAGTGTGAATATAAATAGATGAGGGTCAGCAAGATCGTACCGCCCACCCAGCTCATGCCCATACGGTCGATGCCGTTGCCGACGGTTTGCGACAGCCAGCCGATCAGCCCCAGCTTGCCGAGGAAGCTGGCCATCATCACCAGCGCCGAGAACCACACCACGGTGTCCCAGGCCCCTTTATGCTTCAGCACATCCTCCCAGCTCAGCACCCCGGTAGCCAACAGCACCGCCAGGCCGATCAGCGCCGCGGTGGTGGGATTGACCGCCAGCGCCGGGCCGAAAATCATCGCCGGAATGCCGGCCCACAGCACCAACAGCAGCGCGAACACCCCAAGAGTAATTTTCTCCGGCAGCGTCACCGGCCCCAGCGTCTGCAGTTTTTCGCGCGCAAAGCGCGGCGCGTCCGGCGTGCTTTTCACCTCCGGCGGATACAGCAGGTAGATGACCAGCGGCATCACGAGCAGCGAACACAGCCCAGGTACCAGGGCGGCAATCGCCCACATCGACCAGGACAGCTCGAAGCTGCCATGGGTGCCTTTGGCGATCAGGCTGACGATCAACGGGTTAGGCGCGGTGGCGGTGATAAACATCGCCGAGGTGATCGGGTTGATGTTGTAGTTTACCAACGACAGGTAGCGGCCGATTTTGCCGGAGGTATTGAGCTCAGGTTTGGAGCCGAAGCTGTCGGCGATCGACTTCATGATCGGGTGAATGATGCCGCCGCCGCGCGCGGTGTTGCTCGGCGTCACCGGCGCCAGCGTGGTTTCCGCCAGCGTCAGCGCGTAAGCGATGCCCAGCGTCTTCTTGCCGAACAGCGAAATAAAGTAATAGCCGATGCGCGCGCCCAGCCCGGTTTTGTTCAGGCTGAGGGAAATCATGATCGAAAAGCCGATCAGCCAGATCAGCTGGTTGGAGAAGCCGCTGAGCGCATCGTCCAGCGCGGCGCCCGGCTTGCCCGGATTGGTGACGCCGGTCACCGCCACCAGAGCGATGGCGATCACCGAAACCGCGCCGATCGGCATCGCCTTGCCGATGATGGCGATGATGGTGCCGATAAACAGCGCCAGCAGTTGCCAGGCGTTGGGCGCAACGCCCTCCGGCACGGGAATGAGGAACCAGATAATCAGCGTGGCGCCAAGGGCGCACAGGGAAGGAAGCGGTTTGAGCGGTGTGAGTTTATCCATAACGTTCCCACTGTTCTAAACGACAGGGCGGCATCTCAATAGCGAGATGGGCGTGGGCGCAGCGATCGCGCGCCATATGCCTTCAGCTTGAGCGTCCGGCTTAGCCTTCTCAATGACTTGCATCAAGAATGCCGTCGTTTAACCTCACACTTCACGCACTTTGGCGCTCATCCCGAGCGCCGCCAGCGCCAGCAGCGCCGCCATCCAATACACCGAACCATGACCGAAATTCTCCACCAGCGCGCCCTGCAGCACCCCGGCCAGGATCACCCCGGTAGAGATGCTGTTGGTGAACAGCGTGGTGGCGGCGCCCGGCCGGCCCGGCATCAAATCCTGAAAATAGAGCATGCCGATACCGGCGACGATGCCGATAAACACCGCGTTAAGCAGTTGCAGCGCGATCAGGGCCGGCTTGGTCGCCAACACCGTCAGCCCGAGATAAAACAGCACGCCCGCCGCCACCGCCAGCAGCATCATGTTGCGCTTGCCGAAGCGTTTGACGTAATAACCGGCCAGCAGCATTGCCGGGATTTCCAACCCGGCGGCAGTGCCCATCAGCACCCCGGCCAGCCCTTCCGGCAACCCGAGATCGGCGGTGATATACAGCGGCATATCGATGATATACAAGGTATTGCAGGTCCACATCAGCATCGAAGCGATGAACAGCAGCCGCACATCGCGATTGCGCCAGGCGCTGGCGGGCGCGATCGGCGCAGACATCCCGCCTTGCAGCCCCCCATTCTCCGCCGCACGCGGCACCGAAGGCAGCATAAATCCCACCAGCAGCACGCAAACCGCGAAGGTGGCGGCGGCGATCAGGAACATCACGGTGAACCCGTAGTTCAGCGCCAGCGCAAACGACAGCGGCGGGCCGATCACCCACGCCAGCGAAAGCTGGGCGCGCATCACCGAGCTGAACATCACCACTTCACGCGCCTCGCTGTCGGCGTATTCCCGCGCCAACGCGAAAATCTGCGGCATGGCGGTGTTGGCAACGGCGGACATCAGCACCCCGGCGGTGATCAGCGTCAGGTAGTCGCGGTTAAAGGCGAACAGCAGGCAGTTGCCGACCGCCATCAGGCAGCACAGCAGGATCAACCTGCGCCGATCGCCGCGGGTGTCGGAACGTTTGGCCAGCAAGAAGCTGACCACGATGCCGGCCACCGCGTTGGCGGTGTAAAACAGCCCGACCCACAGCGGCCGCACTTTGACTTCGGTGGTCAGAAACAGACTGAGCGTCGGCGTCAGCAACGCGCCGGCGATGCCGGAGAGAAAAGCGATCAGCAGGAAGGCGGCGAAGATGGGGTTAATGCGCAGTGACAACCGGCTCAGGCGTTGCATATTGTCTTCCCTGACCTCAAAGCAGACAGAAGAGAGAACCTTAGGCCACGGCGAGGAAAAAGCAAGCGCATCGCCATGACCGCGCATAAAAAAACCAGTGGGTCGCCCCACTGGCTGGTGAAACAGCACCATTACTCAGAAACTTGTTGCCGCAGCCCCTACAGGTGCTCGCGATACTGCTTATCGGTCATCTCTTTAATGTCCCATTGCGTCAGGTGCGCCAGCATCGCCAGCCGTGCCTGTTCGGGCACCACGCTCAGCCAGTCGGCGCGCTGGCGGCGCACCGCGCGGAAATAGCGCTGATAGAACGGTTTGGATAAGAAAGCTTTCATGATTACGTCCTCCCCTTTCATTGATGAAAATTATCGGCGTAATATAGGGAAAGAAAAATTGACGAGTTGAAGCGGGAGTGTTCCTCTTTTATGTCCACGTCCAGATTGCAGCAGCAGTTCATCCGCCTGTGGCAGCGCTGCCACGGTGAAACCACCGACACCACGCTGCAGGATCTGGCGGAGGTGCTCAGCTGCTCGCGGCGCCACGTGCGTTCCCTGCTGAGCGCCATGCAGCGGGAAGGCTGGCTCACCTGGCAGGCGGAGTCGGGGCGCGGCAAGCGTTCGCGGCTAACCTTCCACTACACCGGCCTGGCGCTGCAGCAACAGCGGGCCGAGGAGTTGCTGGAACAGGATCGCATCGATCAGCTGGTGCAACTGGTGGGCGACAAAAACGTGGTGCGCCAGATGCTGCTGTCGCAGCTGGGGCGCAGCTTCCGCCAGGGGAAGCACATCCTACGGGTGCTCTACTATCGGCAGTTGTACAATCTGCTGCCCGGCTCGGCGCTGCGGCGTTCCGAGACCCATTTGGCGCGTCAGATCTTCAACGGCCTGACGCGCATAAATGAGGAAAACGGGGAACTGGAGTCCGATCTGTCCCACCATTGGCAGGCGCTGACGCCCTTGCACTGGCGGTTTTACCTGCGCCCGGCGATCCATTTTCATCACGGCCGCGAGCTGGAGATGGCGGACGTCATCAGCTCGCTTTCGCGTCTGACCTCGCAACCGCTGTTCTCGCATATCGAAAGCGTCACCTCGCCGACGCCGTTCATTATCGACGTGCATCTGCACAGCCCCGACCACTGGCTGCCCTGGCTGTTGGGCAGCGTGCAGGCCATGATCCTGCCGCGTGAATGGCGCGAACTGCCGGATTTCGCCCGCCATCCGGTCGGCACCGGCCCCTACCGCGTGGTGCGCAATCTTCCCAGCCAGATGAAGATCCACGCCTTCGACGACTATTTCGGCTACCGGGCGCTGATCGACGAGGTGAACATCTGGGTGCTGCCGGAGTTCTCCGAAGAGCTGGTGCACTCCGGCGTGCAGCTGCAGGGCGATGAAACCGGCAAAAACGAACTGGAAAGCCGACTGGAAGAGGGCTGTTATTTCTTGCTGTTCGATCAGCGCTCCCCGCTGGCCGCCGACCCCGCCATTCGCAGCTGGCTGTGCGAATTGATCAACCCCATTTCGCTGCTGAGCCGCGCCGGGCCGCTCTACCAGCGCTACTGGTCGCCGGCGTACGGCCTGCTGCCCCGCTGGCACCACAACCGCGCTCTGGCGCAGCAGCCCAAACCGGCGGGGTTGACCGAACTGACGATGACCCACTTCAATGAGCATTCGGAGTTTCACGCCATTCGCCAGGCGATTGAACCGCTGCTGGCGCAGCACGGCATCCGCCTGATCGTGCAAAGCGTGGATTACGCCACCTGGCACCAGGGCGACGCGCGCAGCGATCTGTGGCTCGGCAGCGCCAACTTCTATCTGCCGCTGGAGTTTTCGCTGTTCGCCACGCTGTACGAACTGCCGCTGATGCAGCACTGCATGAACGAAGATCTGGCGCAGGACGCGGCGCTGTGGCGCGCCAACCGCTTGCCGCTGGCGGAGTTCTGCCAGCGTCTGGTCAGCAACCACCAGCTGCATCCGCTGTTCCACCACTGGCTGCAGCTGCACGGCCAGCGCAGCATGCGCGGCGTGCGGATGAACACCCTCGGCTGGTTCGACTTCAAGTCCGCCTGGTTTGCCCCGCCGGAGACATAAGCGCCTTTCGCCCAAGTCGGTTAATCTTTACAATAGCGCCGTCTCAACGGGGTGCGGAGAGCCGGGCCGCCTAATAAGCCCGATTTTCCGCTGAGAGCACACCCGTCGAACCTGATCCGGTCAATACCGGCGGAGGGATTTGAGCCCAGCGAACCGGCGACGCCGCCTCGCCCCCTCAGATGCCCTTGCCCCCTTATTTTTCAGGAGTGCAACGTGGTCAAAAAATATCTGCCCTGCTTATTGCTGCTGTGCGCCGCGCCGGCGTTCGCCAAGCCGACGCTGACGGTTTACACCTACGATTCCTTCGCCGCCGACTGGGGCCCTGGTCCGGCGGTGAAAAAAGCCTTCGAAGCCGAATGCGGCTGTGAACTGAAGTTCGTCGCGCTGGAAGACGGCGTCTCGCTGCTGAACCGCCTGCGCATGGAAGGCAAAAACAGCGCCGCCGACGTGGTGCTGGGGCTGGACAACAACCTGCTGCAGGCGGCGCAGCAAACCGGCCTGTTCGCGCCGAGCGGCGTCGACACCGCCAAGCTGACGGTGCCGGGCGGCTGGCAGGACGCGACCTTCGTGCCTTACGACTACGGGTACTTCGCCTTCGTCTACAACAAAGAAAAACTGAAGAACCCGCCGAAAAGCCTGCAGGAGCTGGTCAGCGGCGACCGCAACTGGAAAGTGATCTACGAAGATCCGCGCACCAGCACGCCGGGGCTCGGCCTGCTGCTGTGGATGCAAAAAGTGTATGGCGACAAGGCGCCGGCCGCCTGGCAGCAGCTGGCGAAGAAGACCGTCACCGTCACCAAAGGCTGGAGCGAGGCCTACGGCCTGTTCCTGAAAGGCGAAGGCGACCTGGTGCTCAGCTACACCACGTCTCCGGCCTATCACCTGATCGAAGAGAAAAAAGACCTTTACGCCGCCGCCACGTTCAGCGAAGGCCACTACCTGCAGGTGGAAGTGGCGGGCAAGCTGAAAGCCGCCAAACAGCCTGAGCTGGCCGAGCGCTTCATGCAGTTCATGGTGACGCCGGCATTCCAGAACACCATCCCGACCGGCAACTGGATGTACCCGGTGATCAACACCCCGCTGCCCGTCGGTTTTGAGCAGATGAACGTGCCGCAGACCGCGCTGCAATACAGCGCCGAAGAGGTGGCCAAACAACGCGGCGGTTGGATCCGGGCATGGCAAACCGCCGTCAGCCGCTGATCCCCCGCTGGCTCTGGCCGGGGCTGCTGGCCGCCGGCGTGATCCTGCTGGTCGCCGCACTGGCGATGGGCTCACTGTGGCGTCACGCGCCGGACAGCGACTGGCGCGGCCTGTGGCAGGACAGTTACCTGTGGCACGTGGTGCGCTTCACCTTCTGGCAGGCGCTGTTGTCGGCGCTGATTTCGGTGCTGCCCGCCGTTCTGCTGGCGCGTGCGCTCTATCGCCGCCGTTTCCCCGGCCGGCAGCTGCTGCTGCGGCTGTGCGCCATGACGCTGGTGCTGCCGGTGCTGGTGGCGGTGTTCGGCCTGCTCAGCGTCTATGGGCGCCAGGGCTGGCTGGCGACGCTGTGCGGCTGGCTGGGCGTCGAGTATGGCTTCTCGCCCTACGGGCTGCAGGGCATTCTACTGGCGCACCTGTTCTTTAACCTGCCGCTGGCCACCCGCCTGTTGCTGCAGGCGCTGGAGAACATTCCGGTGGAGCAGCGCCAGCTGGCCGCCCAACTGGGGATGAACGGCTGGCAGCAGTTCCGTTTCGTCGAATGGCCGGCGCTGCGTCGCCAGATCCTGCCGAGCGGCGCGCTGATCTTCATGCTGTGCTTCGCCAGCTTCGCCACCGTGCTGTCGCTGGGCGGCGGGCCGCAGGCCACCACCATCGAACTGGCGATCTACCAGGCGCTGAGTTACGACTACGATCTGGGGCGTGCCGCCATGCTGGCGCTGATCCAGCTGGGCTGTTGTCTCGGGCTGGTGTTGATCAGTCAGCGCCTGAGCCAGGCATTGCCGGTGGGGCATACCCACGCCCAGCGCTGGCGCAATCCGGAAGACAGCCTGTGGCGGCGCATCAGCGATTTTCTGCTGATCGCCGCCGCCCTGCTGCTGCTGCTGCCGCCTCTGCTGGCGGTGATCGCCGACGGCGCCAATCAGGCCATTGTCAGCGTGCTGCGCCAGCCGGTGCTGTGGCAGGCGCTGTTCACGTCGCTGCGCATCGCCCTCGGCGCCGGGCTGCTGTGCGTGGCGCTCACGATGATGCTGCTGTGGAGCAGCCGCGAGCTGAAACTGCGGCAGCAGCTGCACGGCGGCCAGGCGCTGGAGCTGAGCGGCATGGTGATCCTGGCGATGCCGGGCATCGTGCTGGCCACCGGCTTCTTCCTGCTGCTGAGCGATACAATTGGGTTGCCGCAGTCGCCCTATGCGCTGGTGATCCTCACCAATGCGCTGATGGCGGTGCCCTACGCGCTAAAGGTGTTGGAGAACCCGATGCGCGACCTCGCCGAACGTTACAATCCGCTGTGCCTGTCGCTGGATATCCGCGGCTGGCAACGGCTGCGGCTGATTGAGCTGCGCGCCCTGCGCCGCCCGCTGGCGCAGGCGCTGGCCTTCGCCTGCGTGCTGTCGATCGGCGACTTCGGCGTGGTCGCCTTGTTTGGCAACGAGCATTTCCGTACCCTGCCTTTTTACCTGTATCAGCAGATTGGCGCCTACCGCAGCAACGACGGGGCGGTGACCGCGCTGCTGTTGCTGCTGCTGTGCTTCCTGTTGTTTACCCTGATTGAACGCTTACCGGGCCGCCATGCTGACGCTTGAAAAACTGACCTACCTGTATGAACACCTGCCGATGCGCTTTGATCTGCGCATCCAGCCGGGCGAGCGCGTCGCGGTGCTCGGCCCCAGCGGCGCCGGTAAAAGCACCTTGCTGAGCCTGATCGCCGGTTTTCTGCCGGCGGCCAGCGGCCGGCTACTGCTGAACGGCGAAGACCACACCGCCACCCCGCCGGCCAAGCGGCCGGTGTCGATGCTGTTTCAGGAGAACAACCTGTTCGCGCACCTGACGGTGGCGCAGAACATCGGGCTGGGGTTGGATCCCGGTCTGCGCTTGACTGAACAACAGCGCCAACAGCGGGAGCACATCGCCCGTCAGGTCGGCCTGGAAGAGCACCTGGAGCGCCTGCCGTCGCAACTTTCCGGCGGCCAGCGTCAGCGCGCCGCGCTGGCGCGCTGTTTGATTCGCCAACGGCCGATCCTGTTGCTCGACGAACCCTTCTCGGCGCTCGATCCGGCGCTGCGCAACGAGATGCTGCAGCTGCTGCAAACGGTATGCGAACAGCGCAACCTGACGCTGCTGATGGTGTCGCACAACCTCGACGACGCCGCACGCATCGCGCCGCGCACGCTGCTGGTGGTCGACGGCCGCATCTATTACGACGGCACGACGCAGGCCCTGATGGACGGCAGCGCGCCCGAAGCGCGCGTGCTGGGCATTTCGGGCAAAGCGTGATCTGACGCGCGTTTTTTATGCTGCGCCAATAAACCTGTTGTGCGAATTTTGCGCCTGTGTTTTTATAAAAACCTGACTTTTTTTACTGATGATAAGGTTCCCTGTGATCGCATCCTCGCTGACTTCGACCCTACTAGTTACCGCGCTACCAGCCGCGGTGGTCGTCGTGCGTGTGGTGGTGGTCGTCGGCAATGCGCCGTAGGGTCCGAATCAACGCATCGATTCCCAAACCCCGCCGGCGCAAACCGGGCGGGGTTTCTTGTTTTAGCACCCTGCCCAGCAAAGCTCACCGGCCTTGAGAAAGGACAGGAACATGGCAACTTCGGGCACGCCTCAACCGAGTACCCGCTTCACCGGCGCACAATTGATCGTTCATCTGCTGGAGCGTCAGGGCATTACCACCGTCGCCGGCATTCCCGGCGGCGCCGCGCTGCCGCTGTATGACGCGCTGAGCCAAAGCACCCGCATTCACCACGTGCTGGCGCGCCACGAACAGGGCGCGGGCTTTATGGCGCAAGGCATGGCGCGCGCCAACGGCAAGGCGGCGGTGTGCATCGCCTCCAGCGGGCCGGGCGCCACCAACCTGGTCACCGCCATCGCCGACGCCAAGCTCGACTCCATTCCGCTGGTGTGCATCACCGGTCAGGTGCCCTCCTCGATGATCGGCACCGACGCCTTCCAGGAAGTGGATACCTACGGCATTTCCATCCCGATCACCAAGCACAACCATCTGGTGCGCGATATCCGTGAACTGCCGCAGGTGATTGGCGACGCCTTCCGTATCGCCGAGTCCGGCCGCCCCGGACCGGTCTGGATCGATGTGCCGAAAGACGTGCAAACCGCCACCATCACGCTGGAAGAGCTGCCGCCGATCGCCGTGCCGGACGCCGCTCCAAGCTTCGATCCGGCGCTGGTTTCGCAAGCGGCCGCGATGATCAATCAGGCGAAACGCCCGATCCTCTACCTGGGCGGCGGCATCATCTGCGCCGACGCCCACCGGCAAGCGGTGGAACTGGCCGAACGCGCCGGTCTGCCCACCACCATGACGCTGATGGCGCTGGGCGCGATGCCGGTGGAACACCCGCTGTCGCTGGGCATGCTGGGCATGCACGCGGCACGCAGCACCAACTTCATTCTGCAGGAAGCCGATCTGCTGATCGTGCTGGGCGCGCGCTTCGACGATCGGGCGATCGGCAAAACCGAGCAGTTCTGCCCTAACGCCGCCATCATTCATGTGGATATCGACCGCGCCGAGCTGGGCAAGGTCAAACAGGCCAACGTTGCGATCCATGCCGACGTCGGCCAGGTGCTGCGCCAGCTGCTGCCGCAGATCGACACGCAGCCGCGCAGCGCATGGCTGAACACCGTCAATGACCTGAAACGCGAATTCCCGTTCAACATGCCGAACGCCGACGATCCGCTGAGCCATTACGGCCTGGTGCTGGCCGCCGCGCGCTGTGTGGACGACAGCGCCATCATCACCACCGACGTAGGCCAGCATCAGATGTGGGTGGCGCAAGCCTATCCGCTGAGCCGGCCGCGCCAGTGGCTGACGTCGGGCGGTCTGGGCACCATGGGCTTCGGTCTGCCGGCGGCTATCGGCGCAGCGCTGGCGGAGCCCGAGCGCAAAGTGCTGTGCTTCTCCGGCGACGGCAGCCTGATGATGAACATTCAGGAAATGGCCACCGCGGTCGAGCACAATCTGGACGTGAAAATCATTTTGATGAACAACCAGGCGCTGGGGCTGGTGCACCAGCAGCAAACCCTGTTCTACCAGCAGCGCATCTTCGCCGCCGCCTACCCGAAGCGCACCGACTTCCTGAAGATCGCCGCCGGATTCGGGCTGGATACCTGCGATCTGAACGCCGCGGAAGATCCGCAGGCGGCGCTGGCCGAGGCGATCCAACGCCCGGGCCCCTGCCTGATCCACGCGCTGATCGATATCAACGAAAAAGTATTCCCGATGGTGCCGCCGGGCGCCGCCAACATCGACATGATTGGAGAATAAGCCATGCTGCAACCACAAGATAAACCCCAAGTGATCCTGGAGCTGGCAGTGCGTAACCATCCCGGCGTGATGTCGCACGTTTGCGGGCTGTTCGCCCGCCGCGCGTTCAACGTCGAAGGCATTCTGTGTCTGCCGCTAAAGGACGGCCAGCAGAGCCGCATTTGGCTATTGGTCGCCGACGATCAGCGGCTGGAGCAAATGATCAGCCAGGTGGAAAAGCTGGAAGACGTGCTGCAGGTGAAGCGCCACAGCGAAGACGTGCGGGTATTTGAACAGTTGGAAGCGTTCTTCCAATAAGGCGAACGGGGGCTTTCGCCCCCTTTGGTCATTGACCCGACAACACCTGCCACAGCAGGTGGCGATACACCGGCATCAGCGGCTGCTGACTCAGCGCATAACCGACCGCCAGCGCCGCCAGCCAACTCAATCCGCAAACCACGCGCAGCCGCAGCGGCGTCAGCCAACGGCTCAGTCGATCGGCGTTGCGCTTACCCTCACGCCACCAACGCCAGCTCAACCATACCGCCAGCCAGACCAGCAGCGCCGCCGCGAGCAGCAGCCACTTGAACATCGCGCTGTCGGCGCCGGCGGGAATATCGATCGCCACGCCCGCCAGAATGCCGGGGAAGAAATAAACCGGCGGCCAGGTCAGGCAACCGATGATGTTCGGCAGCGCGAACTTGTACGGCGGCAAATCGAGCATGCCGGCCACCATTGGCACCAGCGGGCGCGTCGGGCCGACGAAGCGGCCGATCAGAATGGTCGCCATGCTGTGCTGGTGCAAGGCATGCTCGGTTTTGTCGAGCAGCGCCTTGTTCTTCTTCAGGAATGACCAACGGTGTAAAGGCCCCTTGAACGCGCGGCCGACGAAATAAGAGATCCAGTCGCCGAGCAGACAGCCGACGATGCCCGCCGCCCAGGCGTAGTAAAAGTCCACCTTGCCGCTGCCGATCAGCGCGCCGATGCTGGCCATCATCACCGTGCCGGGCAGCAACAGCCCCACCAGCGCCAGCGACTCCAGAAAAGCGACCAGCAGGACGACCATCAGGGTGAAAGCCAGTGACTGGGTGATCAAATCTTGTAAATAGGCTTCCATTACACCTCTGCGGATTATTCGGGCCAAACGGGGCGGAGGATTTTCCAGCGCCGCCGCTGACGAGTCAATCGATGAATTGTATGCGTATTTGGCAACGCCGCGCGGCGATGGACAATTACTGTATAAAAACCCATACTATAATTTATCTATATTAGCGCCAAAACCGACATCACGCTGAACGTCGCGCACGCCGCCCGGCGGAAGACGAAGGGGTTATGACAGCACTGCAACAGGGTTTCCTGCTCACTCGCCACTGGCGCGACACGCCCGCCGGCACCGAGGTCGAATTCTGGCTGGCGACCGACGCCGGCCCGCGTCAGCTGCGCCTGCCGCCGCAAACCTCGGTGGCGTTTATCCCCGCCGAACAAAGGCAGCGCGCGGAACTGCTGCTGCGGGAAGAGCGGCAAGTCGAACTAAAACCGCTGGCGCTGACGGATTTTCATCACCGCCCGATGCTGGGGCTGTACTGCCGCCAGCACCGTCAGCTCATCAAGCTGGAAAAACTGCTGCGGGAAGGCGGCGTTACGGTCTACGAGGCCGACATTCGCCCGCCGGAGCGCTACCTGATGGAACGCTTCATCACCGCGCCGGTATGGTTCAACGGCAGCCCCGACGGCGGCGGCCCGTTGCTCAACGGCCAGATGAAGCCGGCGCCGGAGTACCGTCCAACGCTAAAACTGGTGTCGCTGGATATCGAAACCACCGCCCACGGCGAACTTTACTCTATCGCGCTGGAGGGCTGCGGCCAGCGTCAGGTCTATATGCTGGGGCCGGCCAACGGCGGCGATGCGCCGCTGGATTTCGATCTGGAGTACTGCGCCAGCCGCCCTCAGCTGCTGGAGCGGTTGAACGCCTGGCTGGAGCGGCACGATCCCGACGCCATCATCGGCTGGAACCTGGTGCAGTTCGATCTGCGAGTGCTGCAGAAGCACGCCGAGCGCTACCAAATCCCGCTGCGGCTGGGACGTGGCGGCAACCTGCTGGAGTGGCGCGAGCATGGCTTCAAGCAGAATCACTTTTTCGCCGCCGCCGCCGGCCGCCTGATCATCGACGGCATCGAGGCGCTGAAATCCGCCACCTGGAATTTTCCCTCCTTCAGCCTGGAGTACGTTTCGCAGGAACTGCTGGGCGAAGGCAAGGCGATCGACAATCCTTATCAACGCATGGCGGAGATCGACCGGCGCTTCGCCGAAGACAAGCCGGCGCTGGCACGCTACAACCTGAAGGACTGTGAACTGGTGACGCGCATCTTCGCCAAGGCCGATCTACTCAACTTCCTGCTGGAGCGCGCCACCGTCACCGGGCTGGCGGCCGATCGCAGCGGCGGATCGGTGGCGGCCTTCAGCCACCTCTATATGCCGCGCATGCATCGCCTGGGCTTTGTCGCCCCCAACCTCGGCGAACAGCCGGAGGAACACAGCCCCGGCGGCTTTGTGATGGATTCCCGGCCCGGCCTGTACGACTCGGTGCTGGTGCTGGACTATAAAAGCCTGTACCCGTCGATCATCCGCACCTTCCTGATCGATCCGGTCGGGCTGGTGGAGGGCATGCGCCACCCAAGCGACGCCAACTCGGTGCCCGGCTTTCGCAACGCCCGCTTCTCGCGCAGCAAACACTGCCTGCCGGCGATCGTCGAGCAGATCTGGCAAGGGCGCGAGGCCGCCAAACGCCAGCACAACAAGCCGCTGTCGCAGGCGCTGAAGATCATCATGAACGCGCTGTACGGCGTGCTGGGATCGAGCGGCTGCCGCTTCTTCGATCCGCGTCTGGCGTCGTCGATCACCCTGCGCGGCCACGAGATCATGCGCCAAACCCGCGAGCTGATCGAAGCCGAAGGGTATCAGGTGATTTACGGCGACACTGACTCCACCTTCGTTTGGTTGAAACAGCCGCATGACGAGCAGCAGGCGGCGCAGATCGGCCGGGCGCTGGTGCAGCGGGTCAACGCCTGGTGGCAACAGCATCTACAGCAGCAGTTCGGGCTGGAGAACGCGCTGGAACTGGAGTTCGAAACCCACTATTCCCGCTTCCTGATGCCGACCATTCGCGGTGCCGAACAGGGCAGCAAAAAACGCTACGCCGGCCTGGTCGCGCGCGCCGACGGCGAGGAAGAGATGGTGTATAAAGGCCTGGAAACGGTGCGCACCGACTGGACGCCGCTGGCGCAGCAGTTCCAGCAGCAGCTCTATCAGCGCATCTTCAAACGGCAACCTTATCAGGACTATGTGCGCGACTACGTCGGCAAAACCCTGAACGGCGACTTCGACGATCAACTGGTGTACCGCAAACGGCTGCGCAGAAAGCTCGATGACTATCAGCGCAACGTGCCGCCGCACGCCCGCGCCGCGCGCATCGCCGACGACTACAACCGCAGCCAGGGGCGGCCGCTGCAGTATCAGAACGGCGGCTGGATCAGCTACGTGATGACCGTGGCCGGGCCGGAACCGCTGGAAACCCGCCATTCGCCCATCGACTATCAGCATTACCTTGAACGCCAGCTGCAACCGGTGGCAGACGCTATACTCCCTTTCTTGCACGACGATTTCACCACGCTGGTCACCGGGCAGATGGGGCTGTTTTGAGATTGCGCCAGGTTAAGAAAAATCATCCGGTTTTGCAGGTGACGAACGCGCCGCCTTCCATTACCATAGCGCCCTTCCCAAAACTGAACCACGCTTAGCCCTGCCGTCTCGCGACGTCTGCATGGCGTGAACGGCTATTGCCCGCCAAATTTAAAACAAACCGGGATTAGCAGACGTTCAGTACAGGTGCCGCGGCCCTTCCCGCCCGGTAACAAGACTTACTTACAAAGAATCGAGCCGACAATATATGCCTTTTACTCTTGGTCAACGCTGGATCAGCGACACGGAAAGCGAATTAGGACTGGGCACCGTCGTGGCGCTGGACGCGCGCATGATTACCCTGCTTTTCCCCGCCACCGGTGAAAACCGCCTCTATGCCAGAAACGATTCGCCGATCACCCGCGTGATGTTCAACCCGGGCGATACCGTCAGCAGCCATGAGGGATGGCAGCTGCAGGTGGAAGAGGTGAAAGAGGAAAACGGTCTGTTGACCTATATCGGCACCCGCCTGGACACCCAGGAAAGCGGCGTGGCGATGCGCGAAGTGCTGCTGGACAGCAAACTGACCTTCAGCAAGCCGCAGGATCGCCTGTTCGCCGGCCAAATCGACCGCATGGATCGTTTCGCGCTGCGTTTTCGCGCCCGCAAATACCAGAGCGAGCAGTATCGCCTGCCGTTCGCCGGCCTGCGCGGCATGCGCGCCAGCCTGATCCCGCACCAGCTGCACATCGCTCATGAAGTCGGCCAGCGCCATGCGCCGCGCGTTCTGCTGGCGGACGAAGTCGGCCTCGGCAAAACCATCGAAGCCGGCATGATCATCCACCAGCAACTGCTGGCGGGCCGCGCCGAGCGCGTGCTGATCGTGGTGCCGGAAACGCTGCAGCACCAGTGGCTGGTGGAGATGATGCGCCGCTTCAACCTCTACTTCTCGCTGTTCGACGACAGCCGCTACGCCGAAGCCAAGCTCGACAGCAGCAACCCGTTCGAGACCGAACAGCTGGTGATCTGCTCGCTGGACTTCGTGCGCCGCAACAAGCAGCGCCTGGAAGAGCTGGCGGACGCCCAGTGGGATCTGCTGGTGGTCGATGAAGCGCACCACCTGGCCTGGAGCGAAGAAGCGCCGAGCCGCGAATATCAGGTGATCGAACAGTTGGCCGAGCATATCCCCGGCGTACTGCTGCTGACCGCCACCCCGGAACAGCTGGGTCAACAGAGCCACTTTGCGCGCCTGCGCCTGCTCGATCCGAACCGTTTCCACGACTACGGCGAGTTCGTCGCCGAACAGCAGAAATACCGTCCGGTGGCCGACGCCGTCACCCTGCTGCTGAGCGGTGAACGCCTGGCCGACGACAAGCTTAACCTGCTGGGCGAGCTGATCGACGAACAGGACATCGAACCGCTGCTCAAGGCCGCCAACAGCGAAGGCGACAACGCCGAGCAGGCGCGCCAGGAGCTGGTGGCCATGCTGATGGATCGCCACGGCACCAGCCGCGTGCTGTTCCGCAACACCCGTAACGGCGTGAAGGGCTTCCCGCACCGCAACCTGCACCAGATCAAGCTGCCGTTGCCAACCCAATATCAGACCGCGATCAAAGTGTCCGGCATCATGGGCGCCAAGAAATCCGTCGAAGCGCGCGCGCGCGACATGCTGTATCCGGAGCAGATCTACCAGGAATTCGAAGGCGAAAACGCCACCTGGTGGAACTTCGACCCGCGCGTCGAATGGTTGCTGGATTACCTGCTGGCCAACCGCAACGAAAAAGTGCTGGTGATCTGCGCCAAAGCCGATACCGCGCTGCAGCTGGAGCAGGTGCTGCGCGAGCGTGAAGCGATCCGCGCCGCGGTGTTCCACGAAGGGCTGTCGATCATCGAGCGCGACCGCGCCGCCGCCTACTTCGCCTCCGAAGAGGAAGGCGCGCAGGTGCTGCTGTGTTCCGAGATCGGTTCCGAAGGCCGCAACTTCCAGTTCGCCAGCCAACTGGTGATGTTCGATCTGCCGTTCAACCCGGATCTGCTGGAACAGCGCATCGGCCGTCTGGACCGTATCGGCCAGATGCACGATATCCAAATCATGGTGCCTTACCTGGAGCACACCGCACAGGCGGTGCTGGGCCGCTGGTTCCACGAAGGGCTCGACGCCTTCGAACACACCTGCCCGACCGGCCGCACCATCTACGACAGCTGCTACGAGCAGTTGATCGGCTATCTGGCCGCGCCGACCGAGCAGGAAGGCCTGGACGAATTCATCCACGCCTGCCGCCAGCAGCATGACCAGTTGAAAGCGCAGCTGGAACAGGGCCGCGACCGTCTGCTGGAGATGCACTCCAACGGCGGCGACAAGGCCCAGGCGCTGGCCGCCGCCATCGCCGAGCAAGATAACGATGTCAACCTGGTGGGCTTCGCGCTCAACCTGTTCGACATCGTCGGCATCAATCAGGAAGACCGCAGCGACAACCTGATCGTGCTGACGCCGTCCGACCATATGTTGGTGCCGGACTTCCCGGGCCTGCCGCAGGACGGCTGCACCGTCACCTTCGATCGCGATCGGGCGCTGTCACGTGAAGACGCGCAGTTCGTCAGCTGGGAACACCCGATCATCCGCAACGGCCTGGATCTGATCCTGTCCGGCGATACCGGCAGCTGCGCGGTGTCCCTGTTGAAAAACAAAGCGTTGCCGGTCGGCACCCTGCTGGTTGAGCTGGTGTACGTGGTGGAAGCCCAGGCGCCGAAACACCTGCAGCTGACCCGCTTCCTGCCGCCGACGCCGATCCGCATGCTGATGGATCGCAAGGGCACCAACCTGGCGGCGCAGGTCGAGTTCGAAAGCTTCAACCGTCAGTTGAACGCGGTCAACCGCCACACCTCCAGCAAGCTGGTCAACGCCGTGCAGCAAGACGTGCACGCCATGCTGCAGCAGGCGGAAAGCCTGGTGGAAGCGCAGGCGCGCACGCTGATCGAACAGGCGAAGCAAGAAGCGGACGACAAGCTGAGCGCCGAGCTGGCGCGTCTGGAAGCGCTGAAGGCGGTCAACCCGAACATCCGCGACGACGAAGTCGAAGCGCTGGAGTTCAACCGCCGTCAGGTGCTGGCCAACCTCAATGAAGCCGGCTGGCGCCTGGACGCCATTCGTCTGGTGGTGGTCACCCACCAGTAACCGGCGCGACATGGGGAGGCAACCGTCTCCCCGTTCGGCCCTTTTCGCGGAGCCAAGATGGAACCCTACAATCCCCCGCAGGACCCGCTGCACATCCTGTATCAGGATGAACACATCATGGTGGTCAACAAGCCCAGCGGCCTGCTGTCGGTGCCCGGCCGCGCGCCGGAGAACAAAGACAGCCTGATGACCCGCATTCAGGCCGATCATCCGGCCGCCGAATCGGTGCACCGGCTGGACATGGCCACCAGCGGGGTGATCGTGGTGGCGCTCAACAAGGCCGCCGAACGTGAGCTGAAGCGTCAATTCCGCGAACGCGAGCCGAAGAAATCCTATATCGCCCGCGTTTGGGGGCATATGGAACATGACGAAGGACTGGTGGATTTGCCGCTGATCTGCGATTGGCCGAACCGGCCGCTGCAAAAGGTGTGTTTTGACACCGGCAAAGCGGCGCAAACGGAATATCAGGTGCTGTCGCGCGACGCCGACGGCAGCACGCGCGTGAAGCTGACGCCGATCACCGGCCGCTCGCATCAGCTGCGGGTGCACATGCTGGCGCTGGGGCATCCGATCCTCGGCGACGGTTTCTACGCCCCGCCGGAGGCTAAGGCGATGGCGCCACGGCTACAGCTGCATGCGCAAGAGCTGCGCATCACCCACCCCGCCTTCCAGACGCCGATGCACTTTCGCGCCGAGCCGGATTTCTGAGCCCACCGCTCAGGGATACCCTAAATAATTCGAGTTGCAGGAAGGCGGCAACCAAGCGCAGCCCCGGGAGCGTACAAAAAGTACGTGACCGGGGTAAGCGCGGGCAGCCAATACACCTGCGGCTCGAAGTATGACGGGTATCGTTATTTGAAACCTTTCTCGCGTTTGATCAGGTCGTACGCCGCCTGGATCTCCTGCGCTTTCTGCTTGGCCATTTCCATCATCTGCGGCGGCAAGCCCTTCGCCACCAGCTTATCCGGATGGTGTTCGCTCATCAGCTTGCGGTAGGCGCGTTTGATGGTGGCGGCATCGTCGCTGCTGCGCACGCCGAGCACCTTGCAGGCATCGTCGAGCGTCGGGCCGCGCTGAGCCTGCTGATAGCCGCCCTGCGAATACCCGCCCTGCTGATCGCCGCCGAACTGACGCCCGCCCTCCATCATGCTGAGGAACTGATCGAACTGCGCGCGCGAAATGCCGAGTTCTTCGGCGATGACGTACAGCACCTGACGTTCGTTCGGGTGCAGCGAGCCGTCGGCAAACGCCGCCTGGATCTGAATTTCCAGAAACATCCGAATCAGATCGAAGCGGCCGAAACAGATGCTGCGGAACTGCTGCAGCGTCTCACGCAGCGGGAACTGGCTCTGTTTGCCCTCGCGGAACGCCTGCTGCGCCGCGGTGCGCGCTTCGCCGTGCAGCTGCAGGCGATCCATGAACAGGCTGGCGATCTGGATATCCGCCTCGGTAACGCGTCCCTTGGATTTGGTCAGGTGGCCCATCACCTGAAAAGTGGTGCGGAAAAACAGCGTTTGCCGCGTTTGCTGGTCGGTGAAAAACCCCCGGCTGCGCTTGTTGCTGCGCGCCGTATCGATCATATGACCGATAATCAGCCCCAGAACTACACCCCAGAATCCCGCGCCAGACCAGATGGCGACGATGACGCCGAGCAGTTTTCCCCAATACTGCATATACTCCTCAATTATCATGCCGAAAGCCGCCCGCTCTCCTTCGCTTCAGGAAAGGGCGCAGGCGATTTTTCCTAGAATTTGGATTATCATACCTGTCATTTATCTTTGCGCCTAACGACGACGCAAGTAAACGGCTGGATTTAGCACTAGCGCAACGCAGATGAGTAATATAGTCTCTGACCGTTTGCCGGACACGACGCCTCTGATGACGGAACACCAAAACCGCGTATGAAAAAAAGTTTCCCAACACTGCTGGCCACGATGATTTGGACGGCACTCTACAGTCAGCATGCGCTGGCTGATCTGGCCGAGCAATGCATGCTTGGCGTTCCCGTTTACGACAAGCCTTTGGTCAGCGGCGATCCGAACAGCCAGCCGGTGACCATCAATGCCGATGACTCGCGCGCCGACTACCCGAAAAGCGCCCTGTTCAGCGGCAACGTGCATATCGAGCAGGGCAACAGCACCCTGACCGCCAAAGAAGTCGAGCTGAACCAGACGGAAAACCCTGGCCAGACGGAACCGGTGCGCACCGTCACCGCCACCGGCGACGTGCACTACAGCGACAATCAGATCAAACTGAAAGGCCCGAAGGCCTGGTCGAACCTGAATACCAAAGATACCGACGTCTATGAAGGCGACTACCAGATGGTCGGCCGTCAGGGGCGCGGCGACGCCGACAAGATGAAAATGCGCGGCGCCAACCGTTACACCATCCTGGAAAACGGCACCTTTACCTCCTGTCTGCCGGGCGACGACAGCTGGAGCGTGGTCGGTTCCGAAGTGATCCACGATCGCGAAGAGCAGGTGGCGGAAATATGGAACGCCCGCTTCCGCATCGGCGGCGTGCCGGTGTTCTACAGCCCGTACCTGCAGCTGCCGGTCGGCGACAAGCGCCGTTCCGGTTTCCTGATCCCCAACGCCAAGTACGGCAGCAACAACGGCTTCGAGTTCATGTTGCCGTACTACTGGAACATCGCACCGAACTACGATGCCACCATCACGCCACACTATATGTCCAAGCGCGGCCTGCAGTGGCAGACCGAGTTCCGCTATCTGGTGCAGCCGGGCCTCGGCCTGATGGAGTTCGACTGGCTGCCGGACGACAAGGAATACGGCAAAGATCATGAGGACAGCAAACGCTGGCTGTTCTACTGGAACCACAACGGCGTCATGGATCAGGTGTGGCGCTTCAACGTCGACTACACCAAGGTCAGCGATTCCAAATACTTCACCGATCTGGACTCCAAGTACGGTTCCACTACCGACGGCTACGCTACGCAGAAATTCAGCCTCGGCTACGCCAACGAAAACTGGAACGCCACGCTGAGCTCCAAGCAGTTCCAGATTTACGACGATACCGATCGTTCACAGTCGGAGTCGTATAAAGTCCAGCCGCAGCTGGATCTGAACTATTACAAGAACGACCTCGGTCCGTTCGACTTCCATATTTACGGCCAGGCGGCCAAGTTCACCAGCGTCAACCCGTACAGCCCGGACGCCACCCGTCTGCATATGGAGCCGACGCTGAGTCTGCCGCTCACCAACGGCTGGGCCAGCCTGAACACCGAAGCCAAAGTGATGGCGACCCACTACCAGCAGGATATTCCTGACGGTTTCGCCGCCAACTACCAGAGCCGCAAAGGCGTCGCTGCGCCGGATCTTGATGACTCGGTCAACCGCGTACTGCCTCAATTCAAGGTCGACGGCAAGCTGGTGTTCGAGCGGCCGATGATCTGGGCCGAAGGCGCCACCCAGACGCTGGAGCCGCGCGTGCAGTACCTGTACGTGCCGTACCGCGACCAGAGCAACATCTACACCTACGACACCACGCTGCTGCAGACCGACTACTCCGGCCTGTTCCGCGACCGCACCTACAGCGGCCTGGATCGCATCGCTTCGCAGAACCGCGTATCCACCGGTTTGACCACGCGCATTTATGATGACGCGCTGGTGGAACGTTTTAACGCTTCCGTGGGTCAAATCTACTACTTCAGCCGTTCGCGCACCGGCGATCAGGTGACGGGATACGACAACAACGACGATACCGGCAGCGTGGCCTGGGCCGGCGATACCTATTGGAAAATCGACGATCGTTGGGGCCTGCGCGGCGGCCTGCAGTACGACACCCGCCTGAACAGCGTCTCGCTGGGCAACGGCGTGGTGGAATACCGCCAGGACGCCGAGCGCGTGGTGCAGCTGAACTACCGTTACGCCACGCCGGAATACATCCAGACAGCGTTGAACACCAAAACGATTCCGGCCTTCCAGGACGGCATCTCGCAGGTGGGCATCACCGGCAGCTGGCCGATCGCCGATCGTTGGGCGGTCGTCGGGGCGTACTACTACGACACCCGCGCCAAACAATCCGCCGATCAGCTGGTGGGGCTGAAGTATAACACCTGCTGCTGGGCGGTGACCCTGGGCTATGAGCGCAAGATCACCGACTGGAACAACAGCAACAATACCAGCGTTTACGACAACAGAGTTTCGTTCAACGTCGAACTGCGCGGCCTGAGCAGCGATCATAGTCTCGGCTCCGCGGAAATGATGCGCTCCGGCATTCTGCCGTATCAGCGCGCATTCTGACGCTTTGCAACACTTTGAAAACGAGAACTTTCACCCGCATTTGCGGATTACATAATGGGAAATGTATGAAGAACTGGAGAACGCTTATTCTCGGATTGGTGGTTTGCGCCAATGCCGCGTTCGCAGCACCCCAAGAAGTGGATAAAGTCGCCGCCGTCGTGGATAACGGCGTGGTACTCGAAAGCGACGTCAACGGTCTGTTGCAGTCAGTCAAGCTCAACGCCCAGCAGGCCGGCCAACAGTTGCCGGACGACAAGACGCTGCGCCATCAGATCATCGAACGGCTGATCATGGATAACATCCAGCTGCAGATGGCCAAGAAAATGGGCATCACCGTGTCCGACGCCGAGCTGGACAAAGCGATCGCCAACATCGCCGCGCAGAACCGCATGAACGTCGATCAGCTGCGCAGCCGCCTGTCGTACGAAGGGTTGAACTACAACACCTACCGTTCGCAGATCCGCAAAGAGATGCTGATTTCCGAAGTGCGTAACAACGAAGTGCGCCGCCGCGTCACCATCCTGCCGCAGGAAGTGGACGCGCTGGCCAAACAGGTGGGCGCGCAGAACGGCAGCGACACCGAAATGAACATCAGCCACATCCTGATCCCGCTGCCGGAAAACCCGTCGCAGCAGCAGGTCGATAAAGCCGAAGAGCTGGCCAAACGCCTGGTGGGTGAGATCAACAGCGGCGCCGACTTCGGCAAGCTGGCGATCACCTACTCCGCCGATTCTCAGGCGCTGAAAGGCGGCAACATGGGCTGGGGCAAGCTGCAAGAGATCCCGACCCTGTTCGCTGAACGTCTGGTGAGCGCCAAGAAAGGCGACGTCGTCGGCCCAATCCGTTCCGGCGTCGGCTTCCACATCCTGAAAGTGAACGACATCCGCGGCGCGAGCCAGTCGGTGTCGGTCACCGAAGTGCACGCCCGTCACATCCTGCTGAAGCCTTCGGTGGTGCTGACTGACGATCAGGCGCGCGCCAAGCTGCAATCCGTTGCGGAAGCGATCAAGAGCGGCCGCGCCAAATTCGCCGACGAAGCCAAACAGCTGTCGCAGGATCCGGGTTCCGCCATGCAGGGCGGCGATCTGGGCTGGGCCTCCCCGGACATCTACGATCCGGCCTTCCGCGATGCGTTGCTGAAGCTGAGCAAAGGTGAAATCAGCGCGCCGGTGCACTCTTCCTTCGGTTGGCACCTGATTCAGCTGCTGGATACCCGTCAGGTGGATAAAACCGACGCCGCGCAGAAAGATCGCGCTTACCGCATGCTGTTCAACCGTAAGTTCGCCGAAGAGGCGCAGACCTGGATGCAGGAACAGCGCGCCCAGGCTTACGTGAAGATCCTCGATGGCAGCGATGCACAGCAATAAACGCGTTGTCATTACCCCCGGCGAACCCGCCGGGGTGGGGCCGGATTTGGTAGCCGCCCTGGCGCAACAGGATTGGCCTGTTGAGCTGGTGGTGTGCGCCGATCCGGCCCTGCTGCTTGAACGCGCGAAGCGTTTGGGCCTGCCGCTGACGCTGCGCGACTACCAACCGCAGCAACCGGCCGAGGCGCAACGCGCCGGCACGCTGACCGTGCTGCCGGTGTCGCTCGCTCAGCCGGTCACCGCCGGTGAACTGAACGTAGGCAACAGCGCCTACGTGGTGGAAACCCTGGCGCGCGCCTGCGACGGTTGCCTGAACGGCGAGTTTTCCGCCCTGATCACCGGCCCGGTGAACAAAGGCGTGATCAACGACGCCGGCGTGCCGTTTATCGGCCATACCGAATTCTTTGCCGATCGCAGCCGCTGCGATCGCGTGGTGATGATGCTCGCGACCGAAGAGCTGCGCGTGGCGCTGGCGACCACCCACCTGCCGCTACTGGCGGTGCCGGGCGCCATCACGCAGCAGAGCCTGTTCGAAGTCATTCGCATTCTCGACCACGATCTGAAAAACAAATTTGGCATCGCCCAGCCGCACATTTACGTCTGCGGTCTGAATCCCCACGCCGGGGAAGGCGGCCATATGGGGCGCGAAGAGATAGACACCATCATCCCGGCGCTCGACGCGCTGCGCGCTGACGGTATCCATCTGATCGGCCCGCTGCCGGCGGACACCCTGTTCCAGCCCAAATATCTGCAAGATGCCGATGCGGTGCTGGCGATGTATCACGATCAGGGGCTGCCGGTGCTAAAATACCAAGGGTTCGGCCGCGCGGTGAATATCACCCTCGGTTTGCCTTTCATACGCACCTCGGTCGACCACGGTACCGCTCTGGAACTGGCCGGCACCGGCACCGCCGATGTCGGCAGTTTCCAAACGGCCCTGAATCTCGCCATTAAAATGATAATTAATTGTAATGAATAACAGAGTCCACCAAGGGCACTTTGCCCGCAAACGCTTTGGACAAAACTTTTTAACCGATCAGTTTGTCATCGATAGCATTGTCTCCGCCATTCACCCGCAACCGGGCGAAGCGGTGGTCGAGATCGGCCCCGGCCTCGGCGCCTTGACCGAGCCGGTCGGCGCACGCATGGACCGCATGACGGTGATCGAACTGGACCGCGATCTGGCCACCCGGTTGGAGAACCACCCGCGGTTGAAAGACAAGCTGACCATCCACCAGCAGGACGCCATGACGGTGAATTTCGCCGAACTGGCCGAGGAAGCTGGCCAACCGCTGCGCGTATTTGGTAACCTGCCGTACAATATTTCGACGCCGCTGATGTTCCACCTTTTCAGCTATACTCAGGCAATCCGCGACATGCACTTTATGTTGCAAAAAGAGGTGGTCAACCGTCTGGTGGCCGGCCCAAACAGCAAGGCCTACGGGCGTTTGACCGTGATGGCGCAGTACTACTGCAACGTCATTCCGGTGCTGGAAGTGCCGCCGACCGCGTTCGCGCCGCCGCCGAAGGTCGATTCCGCCGTGGTGCGTCTGGTGCCGCACAGCGTGCTGCCGAACCCGGTGGGCGACGTGCGCATGCTGAGCCGTATCACCACGCAGGCGTTCAACCAACGGCGGAAAACCATCCGCAACAGCCTGGGCGACCTGTTCACGCCGGAACAGCTGATGGAACTGGGCGTCGATCCTTCGCTCAGAGCAGAGAATATTTCTGTGGCGCAGTACTGCAAGCTGGCCAACTGGCTGTCAGCCAATCCGGCGCCGCAGCAATAAGGAGTTGTTGTCATGATTGATTCGCCCCGCGTGTGTATTCAGGTTCAGAGCATCTATGTGGAATCACAGTCGATCCCTGAAGAAGAGCGTTACGTCTTCGCCTATACCATCACCATCCGTAATCTGGGGCGGACCGACGTGCAACTGCTGGGCCGTTACTGGCTGATCACCAACAGCAACGGCCGCCAAACCGAAGTCCAGGGCGAAGGCGTGATCGGCGAACAGCCCGTCATTCCGCCCGGCGGAGAGTTTCAGTACACCAGCGGCGCCATTCTGGAAACGCCGCTGGGCACCATGGAAGGCCATTACGAAATGGTTGACCATCAGGGTCAGCCGTTCCGCACCGCTATTCCCGTGTTTCGCTTAGCCATTCCAACGCTGATCCATTAATTATGTCGACATACCTTATCGGCGACGTTCACGGCTGTTTCGATGAACTGAAGTCGCTGCTGGCTCAGGCTGCGTTCGATCCCGAGCGCGATCAACTGTGGCTGACCGGCGATCTGGTGGCGCGCGGCCCCGCCTCGCTGGACGTGCTGCGCTACGTGCGCTCGCTCGGCCCGGCAGTGCGCATGGTGCTAGGCAACCACGATCTGCACCTGCTGGCGGTTTACGCCGGCATCAGCCGCAACAAACCCAAAGATCGCATCACCCCGCTGCTGGAGGCGCCTGACGCCGACGAGCTGATCAACTGGCTGCGCCGCCAACCGGTGCTGCAGGTGGACGATGAGCAAAAGCTGGTGATGGCGCACGCCGGCATCACTCCGCAGTGGGATATCGACACCGCGAAAATGTGCGCGCGCGAAGTGGAAGCGGTATTGAGCAGCGACAGCTACCCGCTGTTCCTCGACGCCATGTACGGCGACATGCCGAACAACTGGGCGCCGGAGCTGAGCGGCCTGGCGCGCCTGCGTTTCAGCACCAATGCGCTGACGCGCATGCGCTACTGCTTCCCCAACGGCCAACTCGACATGATCTGCAAAGATGCGCCGGGCAGCGCGCCGGCGCCGCTGAAGCCGTGGTTCGAACTGCCGCGCCTGGTCGACCCCGAATACACCATCATCTTCGGCCACTGGGCCTCGCTCGAAGGCAAGGGCACGCCGGAAGGCGTGATCGGGCTGGATACCGGCTGTTGCTGGGGCGGTGACTTGACGATGCTGCGCTGGGAAGACCGCCGTTACTTCACGCAGCCCGCCAATCGGGGCGAGGCGTCTGACCACGCCGGCAGATTAGCCGCATCCTGAAAATACAAAGGCGGCCCGGTGGCCGCCTTTGTTTTCTATATAGTCGCCTTACGCCCCAATCACCCCGCCATCTTCACGCGTGATCATCAATACCGATGAACGCGGGCGCGGGCTGTTGTTCGGGAAGTGCGAATCGCCCTCTTCTCCCGGATGTTGTACGTTGACGAACATCGTCTTGTAGTCCGGAGTGAAAGTGATGCCGGTCAATTCGCAGGACTTCGGTCCCACCATGAAACGGCGGATCTCGCCGCTGATCGGATCGCCCACCAACATCTGGTTGTTGCCCTGCCCGACATAATCGCCCTTGTTGCTGTACTTGCCGTCGGTGAGGATCCACAGGCGGCCGGCGCGATCAAAGCCCAGCCCGTCCGGGCTGTTGAAGGTATTTTCCGCCGTGATATTCGGCGTGCCGCGGTTGACGCCCTCGGGGTGGGCGATCGGGTTGCCGCACAGCGCATAGATATCCCAGGCGAAGACGTCGGCGGTGGCGTCGCCGCCTTCGTCCCAGCGAATGATCTGGCCATAGATATTGTTTGGTCGCGGGTTGGCGGCGTTCAGCGGCATCCCTTCCTCACCGCGCTTGCTGTTGTTGGTCAGCGTACAGTATGCGCGACCGTCATGCGGGTTCACCGCGATCCACTCCGGGCGATCCATTTTGGTGGCACCGACCTGCTGCGCCGCCTTGCGGGCGAAGATCAGCACTTCGGCCTCGTCGCGGAAACCGTTCTCCGGCGTCAGGCCATTCTTGCCAAACTCAAGCGCAATCCAGCGTCCTTTGCCCTTCAGCGGCGTGCCGGCCTCATCGCCGTCGAACTGCGCCACGTACAGCGTTCCCTCGTCCAGCAGCGTGCGATTGTTGGCCGGATTGGCGGCGTCGACCACGCCTTTGGAAACGTACTTATAGATATGTTCGCCGCGCTCGTCGTCGCCCATGTACACCACCAGACGGCCGTCTTTGGCCACGGTCACCGCCGCGTTTTCATGCTTGAAGCGGCCGAGCGCGGTGTGCTTGATGGGCGTCGAGCTCGGATTCAGCGGATCGATCTCGACGATCCAGCCGTGACGGTTGAATTCGTTGGGATTCTTCGCCACATCGAAGCGCTCGTCATAGTCCGGCCAGTTGCGCTCCGGTTCACTGACCTTCAGCGTGTAGCGCTTTTGTTCCGGCGTGGTTCGATAATCGGCCTGACGGGTGCCGAAATAGGTGTCGAAGTTTTCCTCGCAGGTCAGATAGGTCCCCCACGGCGTCTTGCCGTTGGCGCAGTTGCCGAAGGTGCCCAGCACCTTGCGGCCGCTCGGATCGGCGGCGGTCTGCAGCAGCGGGTGCCCGGCGGCCGGGCCGCTGAACTGCATTTCGCTGTTGGCGGTGATGCGGCGGTTATAGCGCGATGGACGTTCCACCTCCCAGCGCTGGCCGTCGCCGACCCGCTTGACCGCGACAATGGAGACGCCGTGCGCCGCCTGCGACTTGCGCACCTCTTCCAGGCTGGTGGCTTTGGCGCCGCCGTGGGCGAACAGATACTGTTCGTTGACGTATTCGTTATTGATGGCCATCACGCCGTGATTGTCATCGATAGGGAAGAAGCTCATACCGTCATTGTTATCGCCAAACTGTTTTTCCTGATCGGCGGCGCTGTTGTTGCCCTGCGTATCGAAGGCCGGCGCGCCGTCCACCAGCGGCTCACCCCAGGAGATCAGCACCTCCGCGCGGTAGCCCGGCGCGATGGTCACCTCGTCGGCGGTAGATGCGGCGATGCCCTGAAAGCCCAGCAGCGTGTTCGGCGGCAGATCCTCGGCCAACGCCTCGGCGGAAACCGACCAGATGCCGCCGCCGAGAAAGCCGGCCAGGCCGACGGCGCCGGCGCTGCCAAGCAGCAGCTTGCGGCGAGTGGGATCGATCAGGCGGTCGGCGTCTAATTGCTCAATTTGCTTGGTCATAACGTGGTTACCTTTTTAGTTATGGCGCCGCGGTCAAGATTCACCAGAGTTGCCGTGGCGCTCGGAGTTGGGCTTCATACTAATCAGGTAATGTGACGGAAAGGTTACAAATGACCGGCGCAAAAAGGCCGGGGGCGCAATTGCTTGCGCCCCCGGGAGAGTTGGCTAACGGGCTGAAATCAGCGGCGCTGCAGGATTTCGAAGCAGTAGCTGTGCGAGTTCAGATTGTCGGCGTCGTGGAATTCGCTGAACGTGGTTTCCCACTCGTCCGGCTCGTAATCCGGGAAGTGGGTATCGCCGCCGACTTCGGCGTCGATGTGCGTCAGGTACAGACGGTCGGCGCGCGGCAGCAGCTGGGTATAGATGCGCCCACCGCCGATCACCATCACTTCCTCCACGTCGCCCGCGGCGGCCAGCGCCTCATCCAGCGAGGTTACCCAGGTCACCCCGGCTTCGCTGCCCGGGCGGCTGCTCAAAACGATATTGTGGCGGCCCGGCAGCGGGCGGCCGATGGACTCGAAGGTCTTGCGGCCCATAATAACCGGCTTATTCAACGTATTGCGTTTAAACCACGCAAGGTCCGCCGGCAGGTGCCACGGCATGGCGTTTTCCATGCCAATAACGCGATCCGCCGCCAAGGCAGCGATCAGGCTGATAATCATTGTTTAACCCTGTGTAGGCAGCAAAATTGGTGACACTATACGTAAAGGCCTGAGTGCCGTCGATAGGCTAATCAAGCAAGATGAATATATAAGATAGCTCTTATCAGTATATCTAATAACCAACGATCGCCCGCCGGGCGATTTCACACGCCGGGGCGTTTGCGGTACAGCCACAGGCCCGGTAACGACAGGCCGATCGACAACGCGCCGACGATGAAACTGGCCTTGAGGAAGTTGGTGATCATGGTCTCCATCAGGGCTTCGCTATAGCCCAGATGCGAGATCTCCACCACCGTGATCATCGCGGTATAGGCGGAAATGCCGGGGAACATCGGGATCACCGCCGCCACGGTGAACACCTTCGGATGCGCCAACAGCCAGCGCGACCAGTAGATGCCGATGATGCCAATCAGGATCGCCGCCAACAGCGAGGCCCACTCAATGTTCATGCCGGCATGCATCATCAGCATGCGCGAACCGCGCCCGATAGCCCCGAGCAATGCGCAATAGCGCAGCGCGCGCAACGGCACGTTAAACACCATGGCGAAGCCCAGCGCCGGCACCGCCGCCAACAGCATCTCCTGCAACAATGCCCACAGCAGATTCATGACCACCCCCGCAGATCCCACAGCGACATCGCCATCACCACGCCGATACAGGTCGCCAGCGTCAGCAGGCTGGCCATCGCCCAGCGCGCCAGTCCGGTATTGACGTGCCCCTTGAACATGTCGGCCACCGCGTTGATCAGCGGGAAGCCCGGCACCAGCAGCAACACGCTGGCGGCCATCGCCACGCTCGAGGTGTCTTTAAACGCCGGCAGGCGCAGCAGCAGCCCGGAGATCGACGTCGCGACAAATGCCGTCAGGCAAAAATTGATCAGCGGATTCATCTGGCGGGCGGTGAGGATCTGGCGCACCAGCATCGCCGCGCCGCTGGCGATAAAGGTCACCAGGAAGGCGTCGCCGCCGCCGCCGTTGAGCATGCTGAAGCACCCGCAGGACAGCCCTACCATCAATACCACCAGCCAGCGCGGGTAGCGCAGCGGCCGAATCCTTTCAAAGCGGCGCGCCACGTCGTGCGCATCCGCGAGGCGATGCTCGGCGAGGATCACGATATGCTGCACTTCGGTCACCACCTGCATATTGATGCCGCGATCGACGTTCTTGCGGGTGGTGGTCAGGCAGGCGCCATGGCTAAGAGTGGTCAACACCACCGCATTGGCGGAGATCGAGCTTTCCACGCTGTCCATCCCCAGCGCCAGCCCCAGGCGGGTCGACAGCTGTTCCACCACCGTGCTCTCGGCGCCGTGCTGCAACAGCAGCAGCGCGCATTGAATGCACAGTCGAGTGATTTCGCGTTGTTGCCGGTGCGGTTCCGGCCTGTCTGTGGCGGTAGTGGTCGTCTGCTGCATGGTGCTCCGTCGCTGGCGGGAGATGAATTATTATCATAGAGCCTAACAATACCTCATTGGGTTGATGCGCATCAGAAGAAGCGGCGTTATTATCGCCAGATTGCTGCCTTTTGCGCGAGACGTCTCCCATGCTTGAAACTTCGTTGTTCGTCGCCGGCATTGCCGCCCTCGGCATGCTCTCCCCCGGCCCGGATTTTTTCCTGGTGATCAAAAACGCCGCCCGCTACCCGCGGCTGGCCGCCATGATGACCGCCTTCGGCGTGATCTGCGGCGTCGCCACCCACATGTCCTATTGCGTCGCCGGGCTGGCGGTGGTGATCACCACCACGCCGTGGCTGTTCAACCTGCTGAAATACGCCGGGGCAGTCTATCTGGTGTGGATCGGCATCCAGGCGCTGCTGTCGCGCGGCGGCGGCAAAATGAACGTCAGCAATCTGCCGCAGCAGCAGGTCAGCCTGAAGAGCGCCTTTGCGCAAGGCTACCTGTGCAACCTGCTGAATCCGAAAGCCACCCTGTTCTTCCTGGCGGTCTTCACCCAGGTGCTGCAGATCGATTCCGGTCTGGGTGACAAGCTGTGGTACGCGGGGATTATTCTCGGCCTGTCGGTCATCTGGTGGCCGCTGCTGGTATTTTTGATCCAGAGCGGGCCGGTGCGCCGCGGGCTGGAAAAGACGCAGAAGATCGTCGACAAATTGCTGGGCGGCATGTTGATCGCCTTAGGCATCAAGGTCGCGCTGAGCTAAGCAAAAAAAGGGGCGCCATCACGGCGCCCCTCCCCTTATCCTTTGGCTTCCACCACTTCCTCCTCCGGCGCCTTGCCGTCGATACTGCCGCGCCAACCGGTCTGCTGCACCCGCGCCAGCCGATTCTGATCCTGCTCGATGGCCGCGCTGAGCATCTCCTTGGCCCGCTGCAGGCTGGCGATACGGAATTCAGTATCCTGGTAATTATCCAGCGTATCTTCCAGCATCTTCAGGTTATAGCGACGGAACGTGTCCGCTTTCTCGCGCGCCTCATAGGCGTCCAGCCCCAGCAACTCCAGCGTTTCACGGCCAACGCGCAGCGAGCTTTCGAAGGTTTCGCGCTCCGGTTTTTCCACCCCCAGCTGCCGCAACTGATACCAGTGATCGACGTCGCGCGCCCGCGCCACCACCTTAAGATGCGGGAAGTGCTGCCTGGCCAGCTCGGTTAACGCCAGGCTGTCCTCCACGTCGTCGATGGCGTTGATCAGCACCTTGGCGTGAGCGGCGCCGGCGGCCTCCAGCAGATCGGCGCGCGTGGCGTCGCCATAGAACACCTTGGTATCGAATTTGCGCAGCGTTTCGATATGGTCCGGATCGTGATCCAGTACCACGGTGTGCACGCCGTTGGCCAACAGTAAACGACCGGCGATCTGGCCGAAACGGCCGAAGCCGGCGATGATCACGCTGGCGTTCTCGTCATCAATGACGTCAGCCGGGCGATCCTCTTTCGGCGCATTTTTCTCCAGCTGCGCGGCGATCACCAACAGCAGCGGGGTGGCCGCCATCGACAGCGCCACCGCCAGCGTCAGCGACTTGGCCCATTCAACCGGCAAGACGCCGGCCAGCTGCGCGGCGCTGAAGATCACGAAGGCGAACTCACTGCCCTGCCCCAGCAGAATGGCGAACAGGCCGCGCTGGCGCTTCGGCACGCCGAGCAGCGGCCCTATCAGCCACAGCAACGCCGCCTTGATCAACATAAAGCCCAGCAGCAACGAGGCGATCAGCAACGGATGATGGAACAGCGTGCCGAAGTCGATCGACATGCCGACGCCGATGAAGAACAGCCCCAGCAGCAATCCCTTGAACGGCTGAATATCGCTCTCCAGCGCGTGGCGGTATTCCGAGCTCGCCAACAGCACCCCGGCGAGGAACGCCCCCATCGCCATCGACAGCCCGGCCATCTCCAGCAGGATGCCGAAGCCGAACACCAGGAACAACGCCACGGCGCTGAACACTTCGCGCATGCCCGAACGGGCGACGAAGTGCAGCAGCGGACGGGTGACGTAGCGGCCGAGCAACACCACCATCGTCAACGCGCCCACCACCTTGGCCGCCGACAGCATGAAAGCGCCCAGCGTGGTGGTGGCGCCGCTGCTGGCCAGCAGCGGGATCATCGCCACCAGCGGGATCGCCGCGATATCCTGGAACAGCAGCACCGCAAACGCGCTACGGCCGATCGGCGACGGCGTCAGATTGCGTTCGCTCATTGCCTGCATGGCAATGGCGGTGGATGAGAGCGCCAGCGTCAGGCCAATCAGCAACGCCACCTTCCAGTTAAGGCCAAGGAAGTAACAGAAGGCGCTCAGCGCCAGGCCGCAACCCACCATCTGAATGCTGCCGCCGCCGAATACCGAGGCACGCAGCGTCCACAGCCGTTTAGGATCCAGCTCCAGGCCGATGATAAACAGCATCAGCACCACGCCGATCTCGGCGAAGGTCAGGATCGATTCGGCGTCCGACACCAGCTTCAGCCCCCAGGGGCCAATGATGCAACCGGCGATCAGGTAACCGAGCACCGAGCCCAGTCCCAGGCGCACCGCGATCGGCACAAACAGCGCCGCGGAGCCGAGATAGATCAGCCCCTCGATCATCATGTGGTGATTATCCATGGCTGGCCTCCCGGGTTTCCGCTTCGGCATGTTCCATCAGATAGTCGACCAGCCGCTGGCGGTAGGCTTCGCCGGCGGCGAGCAGCGCCGGCTCGTTGCAGGTAAAGGTATTGTGCACGGCGAAATAAGGCAGCCAGGTCATGCCGCAATAGATCGCCGTGGCCTGCAGCGGCTGCGCCAGCGCGGCGAAGTTGGGGAAATCGCCCAGCTCGAAGTGGTGCTCGTCGCCGCCGCTGGTCACCGCCCACAGGCAGTCTTTACCCACCAGCGCATTGCCGTCGTGGCCGTAGGCCCAGCCGTGCTCCAGCACTTTGTCGATCCACAGTTTCAACAACGGCGGGAAGCTGTACCACTGCATCGGATGTTGCAGCACCACCAGGTCGGCGCGCTCCACCGCCCGCTGTTCGGCGTTGATGTCGATATTGAAATCGGGGTACAGCTCATACAGCGAGCGCACCTCCACCTCGGGGAGATCCTTCACCGCCTGCAGCAGGCGGTGATTGGCATGCGAATGCCGGGGATACGGGTGAGCATAAATTATCAGAATCATTGTTATCGTCGTTCCTTCGTTCCTTGCCAATACACCAAGCATATACCAATCACACAGAGTGACAGTTTGCCCACTGATTGATAGCGGAAATTTTTAACGCCAGCCTACAAATTCACTGAATAAAAAAGGGCGCTGCATCTGCAGCGCCCTGGCGTAGGCATTCTCGCGCGGTTACTTGCCGATACGCGCGTGCATTTCCTGCACCGATGTAACCTGCTCGGTCGGATCCGCTTTCAGCGCCATCGCGGTGGCGAAGCCGCCGTTCAGCGTGGTGTCGTAGTGCACCTTGTACTGCAGGGCGCTGCGGCGAATCAGCTTGGAGTCCTCAATCGCCTGACGGCCTGCCGTGGTGTTGACGATGTAAGTGTACTCGCCGTTCTTGATACGGTCCTGAATGTGCGGACGCCCTTCGTGCACCTTGTTGACCAGGCGCGGGTTGATGCCCGCTTCGCCCAGCACCACCGCGGTGCCGTGGGTCGCGTCCAGCTCGAAGCCCTGCTTCAGCAGGCTGGCGGCCAAATCGACCACGCGAGCCTTGTCGCCTTCGCGCACCGACAGCAGCGCGCGGCCCTGTTTCTTCATGCCCGAGTTACTGCCCAGCATCGCTTTGGAGAAGGCTTCCGCGAAGGTGCGGCCCACGCCCATCACTTCCCCGGTAGAGCGCATTTCCGGCCCCAAAATCGGGTCGACGCCCGGGAATTTGTTGAACGGCAGCACCACTTCTTTCACCGAGTAGTACGGCGGGATGATCTCTTCGGTCACGCCCTGTTCAACCAGCGTTTTGCCGGCCATCACGCGCGCGGCCACTTTGGCCAGCGGCACGCCGGTCGCTTTGGACACGAACGGCACGGTGCGCGCGGCGCGCGGGTTGACTTCAATCAGGTAGACTTCGTTGTCCTTCACCGCGAACTGCACGTTCATCAGGCCGCGCACCTGCAGCTCGAACGCCAGTTTTTCCACCTGACGACGCATCACGTCCTGAATTTCCTGGCTCAGGGTGTACGCCGGCAGCGAACACGCGGAGTCGCCGGAGTGCACGCCCGCCTGCTCGATGTGCTCCATGATGCCGCCAATCAGCACGCGTTCGCCGTCGCAAATGGCATCGACGTCCACTTCCACCGCGTCGTCCAGGAAGCGATCCAGCAGCACCGGCGCATCGTTGGATACGCTGACCGCAGTCTGGAAGTAGCGGCGCAGGTCGGTTTCGTCGTAAACGATTTCCATCGCCCGGCCGCCCAGCACGTAGGAAGGACGCACCACCAGCGGATAGCCGATGGCCGCCGCCTTCTCCACCGCCTGTTCGATGGCGGTCACGGTGGCGTTGGCCGGTTGCTTCAGGCCCAGACGGTTGACCGCCTGCTGGAAGCGCTCGCGGTCTTCGGCGCGGTCGATGGCGTCCGGACTGGTGCCGATAACCGGCACGCCTGCGGCTTCCAGCTCGCGCGCCAGCTTCAGCGGAGTCTGGCCACCATACTGCACGATCACGCCTTTCGGCTTCTCGATGCGCACGATTTCCAGCACGTCTTCCAGCGTTACCGGCTCAAAGTACAGGCGGTCTGAGGTGTCGTAGTCGGTGGAGACGGTTTCCGGGTTACAGTTGACCATGATGGTCTCGTAGCCGTCTTCACGCAGCGCCAGCGAAGCGTGCACGCAGCAGTAGTCAAACTCGATGCCCTGGCCGATACGGTTCGGCCCGCCGCCCAGCACCATCACTTTCGGCCGGTCGTTGGTCGGGTTGGACTCGCACTCTTCTTCATAGGTGGAGTACATATAGGCGGTGTCGGTGGCGAATTCCGCCGCGCAGGTATCCACGCGCTTGTACACCGGGTGCAAACCGTAGCTGTGGCGCAGCTTGCGAATTTCGCTCTCGGCGACGCCGGCCAGCTTGGCCAGGCGCGCATCGGCGAAGCCTTTGCGCTTCAGGGTGCGCAGGAACTCTTGGTTCAGGCCGTTGATGCCCGCGTCGGCAACCTGCTCTTCCAGGCGCACCAGCTCTTCAATCTGCACCAGGAACCAGCGGTCGACGTTGGTCAGGTTGAAAACGCCGTCAACCGACAAACCGGCGCGGAAGGCGTCGGCGATGTACCAAATGCGGTCGGAACCGGCGTCTTTCAGCTCGCGGCGGATTTTGGTCAGCGCTTCCGGATCGTCCAGGCTCACTTTCGGATCGAAGCCGGTCGCGCCCACTTCCAGCCCGCGCAGCGCTTTTTGCAACGATTCCTGCTGGGTGCGGCCGATGGCCATCACTTCGCCGACCGACTTCATCTGGGTGGTCAGGCGATCGTTGGCGCCGGAGAACTTCTCGAAGTTGAAGCGCGGGATCTTGGTTACGACATAGTCGATGGACGGTTCGAACGACGCCGGGGTGCGGCCGCCGGTGATGTCGTTCATCAACTCATCGAGGGTATAGCCCACCGCCAGCTTGGCGGCGATCTTGGCAATTGGGAAGCCGGTGGCTTTCGACGCCAGCGCCGAAGAGCGCGACACGCGCGGGTTCATTTCGATAACGATCAGGCGGCCGGTTTTCGGGTTGACCGAGAACTGCACGTTGGAGCCGCCGGTTTCGACGCCGATCTCACGCAGCACCGCCATCGAGGCGTTGCGCATGATTTGGTATTCCTTGTCGGTCAGGGTCTGGGCCGGCGCGACGGTGATCGAGTCGCCGGTGTGGATGCCCATGGCGTCGAAGTTTTCGATGGAGCAGACGATGATGCAGTTGTCGTTCTTATCACGCACCACTTCCATCTCGTATTCTTTCCAACCGATCAGCGATTCATCGATCAGCAGCTCGTTGGTCGGCGACAGGTCCAGGCCGCGTTCGCAGATCTCTTCGAACTCTTCGCGGTTGTAGGCGATGCCGCCGCCGGTGCCGCCCATGGTAAAGGAAGGGCGGATGATGCACGGGAAGCCGACGTCAGCGGCTACCGCCAGCGCTTCTTCCATGGTGTGCGCGATGCCGGAACGCGCGGTATCCAGACCGATTTTCTTCATCGCCACATCGAAACGGCGACGGTCTTCGGCCTTGTCAATCGCATCGGCGGTGGCGCCGATCATGGTAACGCCGAACTCGGCCAGCACGCCCTGGCGCTCCAGCTCCAGCGCGCAGTTCAGCGCCGTCTGGCCGCCCATGGTCGGCAGCACCGCATCCGGGCGCTCTTTTTCGATGATCTTACGCACCACTTCCCAGTGGATCGGCTCAATGTAGGTCGCGTCGGCCATCTCCGGGTCGGTCATGATGGTCGCCGGGTTGGAGTTGACCAGAATGACGCGGTAACCCTCTTCGCGCAGCGCTTTACACGCCTGGGCGCCCGAGTAGTCGAACTCACACGCCTGGCCGATAACGATCGGACCCGCGCCGAGGATCAGGATGCTTTTTATGTCTGTACGTTTTGGCATTTTTTACTGCTCCTGATTATTTGGCGTTAGAACGGTAAGTCTCAATCAGTTCGATAAAGTGATCGAACAGCGGCGCAGCGTCGTGCGGGCCTGGGCTGGCTTCCGGGTGGCCCTGGAAGCTGAACGCCGCCTTGTCGGTGCGGTGAATGCCCTGCACCGTATGGTCGAACAGCGATTTGTGCGTCACGCGCAGGTTCGCCGGCAGATTGTTCTCATCTACCGCAAAGCCGTGGTTCTGCGCGGTGATCATCACGGTGTTGTTGTCCAGATCCTTCACCGGGTGGTTGCCGCCGTGGTGGCCGAGCTTCATCTTCATGGTTTTCGCCCCGCTGGCCAGCGCCAGCAGCTGGTGGCCCAGGCAGATGCCGAACACCGGAATGTCGGTTTCCAGGAACTGTTTGATGGCGGTGATGGCGTAGTCGCACGGCTCCGGATCGCCCGGGCCGTTGGACAGGAAGATGCCGTCCGGATTCATTTTCAGCACCTCGTCGGCCGGGGTCTGCGCCGGCACCACGGTCAGGCGGCAGCCGCGATCCACCAGCATGCGCAGGATGTTGCGCTTGGCGCCGTAGTCGTAAGCCACCACGTGGAACGGCAGTTCCGCGGCGGTTTTGGCTTCGGGCAGGTCGCCTTCAAGCGTCCAGCTGCCTTGCTGCCAGCTGTAGGCCTCTTGGGTGGTGACCTCTTTCGCCAGATCCATGCCCTTCAACCCCGGGAAACCTTGCGCCTTGGCCAGGGCCAGCGCGGCGTCCGGCGAATCGGCGGCGATGATGCAGCCGTTCTGGGCGCCCTTCTCGCGCAGCAGGCGGGTCAATTTGCGGGTATCGATATCGGCGATCGCCACGATGTTGTGACGCTTGAGGTAGTCGGACAGGCTTTCTTCGTTGCGGTAGTTGCTGGCGATCAGCGGGAGGTCGCGAATGACGAGGCCTTGGGCGTGTACTGCGGAGGATTCTTCGTCGGAAGCATTGGTGCCGACATTGCCGATATGAGGATAAGTAAGAGTAACGATCTGGCGGGAATAGGAAGGATCAGTGAGGATTTCTTGATAACCGGTCATCGACGTATTGAAGACCACTTCCCCCACTGCCGTTCCCTCTGCCCCGATGGCCCGACCGTGGAATTGGGTTCCGTCTTCCAGAACCAATAGCGCTGACTTTATCAAAACACCCTCCAAGGAATAATCAATCACAATATTTGCATATTAATTCAGATATCGCGATCTAAATCAATGCAAAAACCGTCCGCGAGGCCAATTTTTGGCAAATTGGGCGCATTTTAATGATGAGTGCCTGGCTTGTCTACCCAAACTGCCGTTTTTTGTTTTATTTTTGCAGTTCTCGGCGCGCATGCGGCTTGAGCGCCGATAAAAACACAGAAAACCGGGGCTGGAAAACGGTTGCGGGGAAGAATGACGGAAAACGGCGCCGGAATGGAACAAAAAAGACGCTAAAAAAGCCGAGAGTGGAAAAAAAGGAGATGATTAGCAAAGTAAATATAGATAAATAACATCTTTGACAATAAAACAAATCCAACATGATATTTATCATGTTAAAAAAAAGGACAATAAAATTATTGCCCGATTATCATAGCATTATGATCAATACAACCACATCACGATGGTATGCAAATCAATTATAACTGGTCCAAATTCAATACATCTCGCATATCAAACAAACCTTTATCCCGGTTATGCAGCCAGGTCGCCGCGCGTACCGCGCCGCTGGCAAAAGTCATGCGGCTGGAAGCCTTATGGGTAATTTCCACCCGTTCACCGATGTCGGCGAACATTGCGGTGTGCTCGCCGACGATGTCGCCGGCGCGAATGGTGGCAAAGCCGATGCTTTGGGGATCGCGTTCGCCAGTATGGCCTTCGCGCGCATAGACCGCACAGCTTTTCAGATCGCGCCCCAGCGCGCCGGCGATCGCTTCGCCCATCGCCAACGCCGTGCCCGACGGCGCATCCACTTTGTGGCGGTGATGCGCCTCGACGATTTCTATATCGGTATAGTCGCCCATCACCTGCGCGGCCTTCTCCAGCAGTTTCAGCACCAGGTTGACGCCGACGCTGAAGTTGGCGGCGAACACGATGCCGATATGCTGCGCCGCAGCGCGGATCGCCTGCTTGCCGGCGTCATCGAAGCCGGTGGTGCCAATCACCATCGCCTTGTGGTGCGCCACGCAAAAATCCAGGTAGTTCCGCGTGCTTTCCGGGCGGGTGAAGTCGATCAAAATGTCGAACTCGCTCGCCACTTTCTCCAGGCTGTCGCTTACCTTGACGCCCAGCGCGCCAATGCCCGCCAACTCGCCGGCGTCGACGCCGATCAGGCTTGAACCCGGGCGCGACAGCGCCGCGCCCAACACCACGCCTTCCGCCTGCTGCACCGCCTGGATCAACTGACGGCCCATCCGGCCGCCGGCGCCCGCAATCGCAATGCGGATTTGTGAATCACTCATGCTTGCTCTCTTCTTGATTTGACGCCTATCCCATTAGGCTATCGATTCAGGGTAACTGCCCCGCTGCAGCGCCGCCAGAGGATTCATTTCATAATTAGAAAATTATGATATTCCCCCGCTTTCATCAGCGGCGCTGTCGTGAGATTAACATTCAACCGATTTGGCGGCCTGCGACGATTGTACATAATCATGCAGTTTCCATGGCAAAAAAATGCAGAAAAAAGGCGCCGAAAACGGCGCCTGGGGAAAGGATCACAGCGTGGTCAGGCGGTAATGGCGGCCACTTCGTTGGCGATCGCCGTCAGCGCATCGTGGCGGGCATAGTCCTCACGCACCAGCGCTGCGCGTTGTCGATAGATCGGCTGCTGCAGAATGCGCGTCGCCGCCGCCAGGATCTGTTCAGGGCTCGGCGTGCTGGTGTGCAGGCTGATGCCGCAGCCGGCGGCGACCACGCGCGCGGCCGCCTCCAGCTTGTCTTCGCCCGTGCCAGCGACGATCAGCGGCACGCCGCTGTTCAGCGCATAGTTGATCGAACCGTAACCGCCATTGGTGATCAGCAGCGCCGTCTCCGGCAGCCAGCGTTCGAAGGAGATGAACTCGCGCACTCTGGCATTGCCCGGCAGCGCGTCCATCAGGCCTTCCGTCGCCCGCCCGCCGGTGGTGGCCAACACCCGCACCGGCAGATGCGCCAGCGCTTGCAGCGTCGGCACGATCAGCTGATGCAGATCGACATTGGCCAGCGTGCCCTGAGACACGATCACCAGCGGCCGATCATCGTCTGCCTCCCACAGCGTTTCTTCCGCCGCCGGCTGGCCGCCGCTGCGCAGCGGGCCGACGAAGCGCACGCCGCTCGGCAGATCGTCACGCTCATATTCCAGCGCCGTGGTGGCCAACTGCAGGAAACGCTCGCAGCCGCCGATCAGCGCGTCGGTGAACGGGCGATTCAGCGGCCGCCCGCCGGCCTGCACCAGCGCGGCATCAAAGCTTTGCTGCACCTCATCAAGCAACACCCGCGTTTCTTCATCCACCAACTGCTCACGGGTCAGCGCCCGCGGCAGCAGCGCCGGCGGGATGCGCGGGCCATAGAAAATGGCGTCGCGCGAAGAATACGACAGCGGCGTGACGCCGATCCCGAAGACCGGCGGCCGTTCGGCGGACTGCAACAGCGGCAGCACGCCGTAGAAGCAGTTCTCCACCATCAGCAGATCGGTCTTTTCGGCGGCGATGGCCGCACGCAGCTGACGATCCAACAGTGGGATCGGCGCGGCGAAGAAATCTTTCAGCGCCAGCGCCATCTGCGCGTTGCCCGGCGGCAGCGCGGCGCGCTCGGGGAAATGCTCCTCCAGGTGGCGATAGTCGAAATCCACCTGCGCGTCGAACGGCACGAAGCTCGCGCCCACCGCCTCGGCGCGTTCGCGGAACAGCGCGCCGGTCATCACCCGCACCTGATGCCCTTGGGCAATCAGGTGGCGAGCGATGGCCAACATCGGGTAAACGTGCCCCGGAGTGGCGACTGCCGCCATCAATATCCTTGCCATAATGCTCCTTTACGCTTCTGCGTTAGCCGGCTTCAGCGCCAGATTGGCGCACACCGGGTTGCTCTGAATATGCACGCGCTGCAAATGACGCGCGGAACGGGCGGTGAAGCCCTCACGCCCATGCAGCAGCGAGAAGTTGTCCGCCACCACCACGTCGCCCTGTTGCCATTGGTGGGCATAATAGTGACGCGGATCGTACAGATGCTGCTGCAGAGTGTGGTGGAACTGTTCCTGCTGTTGTTCCGGCACGCCGTGATATTCCAGCGCATGTTGATTGAGGAATTTTTTCCCCTCCGTCGGCGGTTCATTGTAGCGCATGATCAAGCCCCTGCCGTTCGGGTGCTGCACCACCAGCGGCGAACAGACTTCACCGCCGTAGTGCACCACCTGCTTGATGCGGTAGGTGATCGAGACCGACAGCCACTGATCCAGCAACGCTTCGTCCGCATTGGCCAGCAAGCGCGTGGTGTCGACGAAGGTCGTGCACCCGCCTTCGTCCGGCGACGGCGCCGCCACGCAGTGGAACAGCTGGAACTCGGGAATAGTCGGCTTATACATGCCATCCCAATGCAGCGGGACGTAGCTGCTGTCGAAAATATGATCCTTGGCGTCCGGATGTTCCTTCACGTCCAGCACCGCGCCAAACGGCCACATCATGATCTCGCCCCACTGCTCGGCGTAGCGAGTCAGGACTTCCGGCTCGCTGAAACCGGAGTCGAATCCGCGCAGCACCAGCAAGTGATGCTCCTGCGCCAGCGCCCGCAGCGCTGCCACCGGCAGTTCGCCGATCTTTTGCCCCGGATGCTGCGGCGTCAGGATCGCGCCAAACGGGGTATTCGGTTGAATATGGCAATTAAGCGGTTGGTTATTCATCGGTGATTCTCCTTGCATCGAATGTGCTGCTCACACGGCAACGTGCCGTCAAAAACGCGTCCGCCAGGATTTCGGGCGCAAAAGCCTGCAGCGGCCTCAGGCCATCTGCGGTTGTTCGATCAGGTAATGGCTCGGCGTGCCGCGGATCTCCACCAATTCGCCGTCCAGGCTCTGCGCATCTTTACGCTTCATCAGCACGAACTGGCCGTTCACGTTGGCTGCCACGCCATGCCACGGCGTCAGCCAGTCGTCTTTGGTCGGCATCATGTGGATGCCCATTTTCAGGCTGTCGACCGGCTGCGGGTGAATCGACAGGCGGATCGCCGCCGGGAAATGCTGCGCCAGCAGATTGCCCCAGGCCCAGCTGCGCTGGATCACTCCGCAGGCGCGCTGTTTGGCGTCTTTCTGCAGCGCGGCGTTGGAACCGCTGTAGCCCGGCAGTTGGCTGTCTTCATACAGGAAGCGCGTGATGGCGCGGTACAGCAAGAGGCCCTGTTCGTCCTGCATCAACTGCTGTTTGATCGCCTCTTCCGATTCGGCATAGCCCTCCACCAACAGTTGGCGCAGCAGATCGTAATCATCGGTATGTTCGGCCAGGCCTTTGACGTCGCCGAGGTTGAATACGCTGAGATGCGTCGCGCCCACTTCATGCAGCAGGTTTTCAATTTCGCGCTGATAGTGGTTGATCGCTTCGTCACTGACGCGGATCAGATCGCCGAACACGTGGCCATCGGAGCAGATAACGATATGCGCACCCGGCGGGTAGTAGAGTTGAATGCGCTGGCATAGCGAGTTGAGGAAGATCAGCGACAGCCGCTCCGCCATGTCCGGCACCGCGCCGATCACCTTGTTGGTGTTGGGCGACTTGGTCGGGAAGGCCGGCAGCACGAATTCGATACGTTGCTCGTTTTCGATGAATGCCCGAATGCGCGGCAATTGCACCTGAGTGACCCGCCGTTCTTCTTCAGCGATCGAGGTGTCGTCGCCGGGGAAACGGCGGCGGTATTGCAATAATTCACGTAGGATCTTTAACGATATTTCTTCTTTCTGAGCGCTGTCCACAATGAGCTCCTGTTACGATGTGGTGCGGGAGTATTATTGATAAGCGCAATAAGATTTATCAAAAAGAGAAAAAATCTCTGCAAAATAATAATCAGCCCGTCGTTTATATGCTTCAGGCAATATAGAAGAGATGATGCTATATTATTAGCCCGTATAATTCACAATCTTGGTTAAGTTGTGCTTAACAAACTATGAGCAATATTTTAAAACGCATGGCCATTTTCTCAAAAGTGGTCGATTGCGGCGCATTCAGCATGGCGGCAAAAGAATTGGGCATGACGACCTCCGCCGTCAGCCAACATATTCGCCAGCTGGAGGAGCATCTGGGCATTCAATTACTGTTGCGATCGACGCGTTCATTGAGTCTGACCGAAGCAGGATTGTGTTTTTATGAAGATTGCCTGCTGATGATCCACGCTGCCGAACGTGGCCAACAACGGATCGCCGCGCTGCGCGGAGAGCTGGTCGGCGAACTGCGCGTCGCCACCTCCACTGAATTCGCCACTCACTATCTGGTGCCGGCGCTGCAAAGCTTTCTCGACGAGCATCCTCGGCTCACGCTGCGACTGGAGATCCACGATGAGAAGATAGACCTGATCGCGCAACGCATCGATCTGGCGATACGCGGCGGCGTGCTGGCCGATTCCAGCTACGTTTCCACGCGGTTGGCCCGCTGCCGCGAAGTGTTGTGCGCCTCACCGGCCTACCTGGCACACCACGGCGTGCCGGATTCGCCGCAGGCGCTGACCCATCACCATTGGGTCACCTTTACGCCGCTCGGCAACCCACAGTTTGTCCGTCTTATCCATCGCAACGGCGATGAACACCGCATGCGCATGACCGGGCGTTTGTTCACCAACAGCGGTATGGCGATGAAGGAGTTGGCGTTGACCGGCAAGGGCATCATTCGCAATTTCTTCGCCAATGTTGAACGTGAATTGCGCAGCGGTGAGCTGATTGAAATATTGCCCGATTGGCGCTTACCGGAAATTAATTGCTACGCCATTATGCCACGTAGGGAGATCCAGCCATTAAAAGTCAGACGGTTGCTGGAACATATGAAACTCTATTTGCAGGAGAAGGGATTAACCGACGTAGAACATATTCGGCAGGAATAAAATAAGAAACATCTGCAACATCCATTATTGTAATCACTTTACCAACACCGGGCCTATTTAGATTGCAGCCTAATGATATTCTTATTAATGACTTTTCGCCAGCCTATATAATTAACCACACCGACGTTATTTCAAATACTCAGAATAAATTTGACTTTAGTTAGCAGAAAATTTGAATATGCATGGAGTGTTATTTTTTACGCGGCTCGCTTTCCAAAAAAAAACGGGAAGCCTAAGCCCCCCGTTGTCATTCACTCACGCACATCAGTCAATCTGACGGACGTCCACGCGCAATTCTTTCGGCACTTCGAACACGATGTTCTCTTCGCGCCCGCTGATTTCATGCACGTCCAAGCCGCCCAGCGCTTTCAGGCGGGAGATCACCTCCTGCACCAGCACGTCCGGTGCCGAGGCGCCGGCGGTAACGCCGATATTGCGCGCTTCGCTCAGCCAGCTTTCCTGAATATCCGCCGCCGAATCGATCAGATAAGCCGGTTTGCCGACGCGCTGCGCCAGTTCCGCCAGACGGTTGGAATTGGAGGAGTTCTTCGACCCCACCACCAGCACCACGTCCGCATCGCCGGCCAGATTGCGCACCGCTTCCTGACGGTTGGTGGTGGCGTAGCAGATATCATCCTTACGTGGCCCGATAATATTCGGGAAACGCTGACGCAACGCGTCGATCACGTCCGAGGTATCATCCACCGACAGCGTAGTCTGCGTCATGAAGCACAGGTTGTCTTCGTCTTTCACCCGCAGCTTCCACACGTCTTCCGGCGACTCGACCAGGTACATGCCGCCCTGTGGGTTGCTGTACTGGCCCATGGTGCCTTCCACCTCCGGATGCCCGGCATGGCCGATCAGGATCGCTTCGGTGCCGCGGCGGCTGGCGCGCGCCACTTCCATATGCACCTTGGTCACCAGCGGACAGGTGGCGTCGAACAGCATGGTCAGATCGCGCGCCTTGGCTTCGGCGCGCACCGCCTGAGAAACGCCGTGCGCCGAGAAGATCAGGATAGAGCCGTCCGGCACTTCGGCGATCTCTTCGATAAACACCGCGCCGCGCTCACGCAGGCTGTCGACCACGTAGCGGTTGTGCACCACTTCATGTCGCACGTAGATCGGCGCACCGTACAGCTCCAGCGCACGTTCCACGATGCTGATCGCACGATCAACCCCGGCGCAGAAGCCGCGCGGGTTAGCCAGCAATATTTGCATGCATCTCCTCCTGCTGCGGATCGATCTCCAGCACTTCGATGTCGAAGGTCACCGGATGGCCCGCCAGCGGATGGTTGAAATCGACGGTGATTGAATCCTCCGCCACCGCGCGCACCACGCCCGGCATTTCGCTGCCGTCGATGGCGGTAAACAGCATGATGGTGCCCACGTCCGGCACGCCGGTTTCCGCGAAGTCGCGGCGCGAGAAGAACTGGACCAGATCCGGGTTCTCCGCGCCGAACGCCGCTTCCGGCTGCAGGGTAAAGGCGCGCTTGTCGCCCGCGCGCAGGCCGAGCAGTTGCTCTTCCAGCGGCGCCGACAGGCTGCCGTCACCCAGGCGGAACAGCGCCGGTTTGCCGCTGCTGCGGGTGGATTCGGCGGTCGAACCGTCTTCCAGTTTCAGCGTGAAGTGAACCAGCACCGCGCTGTCACTGATAACCTGAGCCGTCATATTACTCACCTTTACTCTTTGCGTCTTTGTTCGCCGGCGACAAGAAACCTTCCAGCACGATCATCGCCGCGCCCACGCAGATAAAGCTGTCCGCCAGATTGAAGGTCGGGTAGTGCCAATCACCGACGTAGAAGTCGATGAAATCGACCACAAAACCGTGCCACAGGCGATCGAACAGGTTGCCCAGCGCCCCGCCGATAATAAAGGCGTAGGCGATGTTGTTCAGCTTCTGCTGTGCCGCGCTGCGGTACATCATCACCAGCAGCACCGCGACGATGGCGATGGCGATGCCGGCGAAGAACCAGCGCTGCCAACCGCCGTGATCGGCCAGGAAGCTGAACGCGGCGCCGTAGTTGCGCGCGTAAAACAGGTTGAACGACGGGATCAACGGCTGGGACTGGCCCAGCGTAAAGTTAGCGAGGATCCACTGCTTGCTGCCGAAATCCAGCGCCAGCACCGCCACTACAACCCACAGCCAACGCAGGCCGGTCGAACAAATTGGTTTACTCATCAGGCGCGAGTTCTCAGGCAAAGTTACGCTTCTCGCCGTCACCGGCGACGTTGCTCACACAGCGGCCGCAGATGTCTGCATGCTCCGCCACCAGACCGATATCGGTGGTGTAATGCCAGCAGCGCGGGCACTTCTCACCTGGCGCCGTGCTGAAGGCGATCTTCAGCCCTTTCAGCAGCTCGGAAGCCTGCGCGTCGGCCGGCGCATCCGCCAAAGGCGCAACGCTTGCCGCAGAGGTCAGCAGCACAAAGCGCAGCTCATCCTGCAGGCTGTTCAGACGCGCCGCCAACTCGCTGTCGGCATACAGCGTCACCGCCGCTTCCAGCGAACCGCCGAGGCGTTTGTCGGCACGCGCCTGCTCCAGCACCTTGTTCACTTCGCCGCGCACTTTCAGCAGCTCAGCCCAGAAAGCGTCGTTCATCGACTCGCCTTCCGCCAGCCCGAACAGGCCGTCGTACCACTCTTCAGTGAACACGTACTGCGCGCGTTTGCCCGGCATGAAGCCCCAGATCTCGTCTGCGGTGAACGACATGATCGGCGCCATCCAGCGCACCAGCGCTTCGACGATGTGATACAGCGCGGTCTGGCAGCTGCGGCGGGCGACGCTGTCGCTCTTCGCGGTGTACTGACGATCCTTGATGATATCCAGGTAGAAGGAGCCCATCTCGACCGAACAGAACTGCATCAGGCGCTGCACCACTTCGTGGAAATCGTAGTTGGCGTAAGCCTGCTCGATATCCCGCTGCGCCGCCAGCGCGCGGCCGACCGCCCAGCGATCCAGCACCACCATGTCTTCCGGCGCCACGCAATCGGTGCTCGGCTCGAACCCGTTCAGGTTGGCCAGCAGGAAGCGCGCGGTGTTGCGGATGCGGCGATAAGAGTCGGCGGAGCGCTTGAGGATCTCATCGGACACCGCGATCTCGCCGGTGTAATCGGTCGACGCCACCCACAGACGCAGAATGTCGCCGCCCAGCTTGTTCATCACGTCCTGCGGGCTGACGGTGTTGCCGATCGATTTGGACATCTTGCGGCCCTGACCGTCGACGGTGAAGCCGTGGGTCAGCACTTCCTTGTACGGCGCCTTGCCCTTCATCGCGGTGGAAATCATCAGCGATGACATGAACCAGCCGCGGTGTTGGTCGGAGCCTTCCAGATACATGTCGGCGCCGTGGCCGTTGAATTCAGGACGCACGTCGACAACCGAGGCGTGGGTGGAACCGGAATCGAACCACACGTCCAGCGTATCCGGCACTTTCACGTAGTCGGCGGCTTCCGCGCCGAGGATGTCGGCCGCGTCCAGATCCCACCAGGCCTGAATGCCGTCTTGCTCGACGCGTTTGGCCACTTCTTCCATCAGCTCAACGCTGCGCGGGTGCAGCTGCTCGGTCTCTTTATGCACGAACAGCGACATCGGCACGCCCCAGGTGCGCTGACGCGAGATGCACCAGTCCGGGCGGTTGGCGACCATCATTTCGATGCGCGCCTGACCCCAATCCGGGATCCACTGCACGCCCTTGATCTCTTCCAGCGACTGCTGACGCAGGCCTTTCTGATCCATGCTGATGAACCATTGCGGCGTAGCGCGGAAGATGATCGGCGTCTTGTGGCGCCAGCAGCACGGATAGCTGTGCAGGAACTTCTCGACGTGCAGCAGCGCGCCTTTGTCACGCAGCAGATCGACGATCAGATCGTTGGCCTTGAAGACGAACTTGCCGTCCAGCAGCGGGTAGGTGCCGGTCAGGTAGCAGCCGTTCGGCCCTACCGGGTTGGCCACTTCCAGGCCGTATTTCTGGCCGATCACGAAGTCGTCCGGGCCGTGGCCTGGCGCGGTATGCACCGCACCGGTACCGGCGTCCAGCGTCACGTGCTCGCCGAGGATCGCCGGCACGTCGAAGTCCATGAACGGGTGTTTGAAGCGCAGCAGCTCCAGATCGGCGCCTTTGCAGCTGCCCAGCACGGTCCACTCGGTGATGCCGGCGCGTTTCATCACGCTTTCCACCAGTTCAGCCGCCAGGATCAGGCACTGGCCGTCAACCTGCACCAACTGATAGGTGAAGTCCGGGTGCAGCGAGATCGCGCGGTTGGCCGGCAGGGTCCACGGGGTGGTGGTCCAGATAACCAGGGAGATGGCGCCGCTGAAGTGGCTCACGCCGAACTTGGCCGCCACGGCAGCCGCGTCGGCCGCATGGAAGCTCACGTCGATCGACGGCGAAGTCTTGTCGTAGTACTCCACTTCCGCTTCCGCCAGCGACGAGCCGCAGTCGGTGCACCAGTGAACCGGCTTGGCGCCTTTCAGCAGGTGGCCGTTGCTGATGATCTTGCCCAGCGCGCGGATGATGTTGGCTTCGGTTTTGAAGTCCATCGTCAGGTACGGACGATCCCAGTCGCCCAACACGCCCAGGCGGATGAAGTCCTTCTTCTGGCCTTCAACCTGCTCGGCCGCGTACTCGCGGCACTTCTGGCGGAACTCGGCCGCCGTCAGCTTCTCGCCCGGCTTGCCGTACAGTTGCTCAACCTTCAGTTCGATCGGCAGGCCGTGGCAATCCCAACCCGGCACATAAGGCGAGTCGAAGCCGGCCATCCCTTTCGACTTGATGATAATGTCTTTGAGAATCTTGTTAACCGAGTGACCAATGTGAATGCTGCCGTTCGCATACGGAGGGCCGTCATGCAAAATGAAGGTTTTTTTGCCCTTTTTGGCAGTACGAATAATCCCGTACAGATCCTGTTCATACCAACGTTGCAGCATGCCAGGTTCGCGCTTGGCGAGATCGCCGCGCATCGGGAACCCTGTTTCCGGCAAGTTCAGGGTATTCTTGTAGTCACTCATGAGATTCTCGTTTCCGTTTTCGGCTATTTACCCGTCACACTTCAAGCTGCATCTTTGTCGGCCGCCCTTTCTCACCCGAATCACTCGCCTGTGCAAGCTCATCGGGGTTCGCGCGGTTGCCGCCGCGATGCAACTCGAATTGTTTAGGGTAAACGATTAAACCAGTGTTTTTAACCCGAAGAACTTCCGGGCCGTCACCACATCATTGGCGATTTGCTGCTTCAGGGCATCCAGCGAAGCAAACCGCTGTTCATTGCGCAATTTTGCGCGGAGCACCACCTCAATATGGCGCCCGTAAAGATCCATTGTGACATCCAGCAGATGCACTTCCAGCTGCTGGCGCACGCCGGCGACGGTCGGGCGCGTGCCGATATTGGCCACGCCCGGCAGCGGCTTCGGCCCCAGGCCATACACTTCCACCGCATACACTCCTTTCACCGGCGCCACCAGACGCTTGAGCGGCAGATTGGCGGTCGGGAAGCCGATGGTGCGCCCCAGCTCGTCGCCGTGCACCACGCGCCCGGAAATGCTGTACGGGTGGCCTAGCAGGGTCTCCGCCAACGGCAGATCGTCCTCGCTCAGCGCGGTGCGGATCGCGGTGCTGCTGATGCGCCGCTCGCCTTCGCGGAAGGTCGGGGTGCTGACCACGTCGAAGCCGTACTCTTTTCCGGCCTGCTGCAATAGCGGAAAATCGCCCTGACGCCCGGCGCCAAAGCGAAAATCATCCCCCACCATCAGGAATTTGACGCCCAGTTTTTCCACCAGCAGCTCGGCGACGAACGCCTGCGCAGTGTTGGCGGCGAAACGCGGATCGAACTTGACGCACAGCAGGTAATCGACGCCCGCCTGCGCCAGATAGTTGGCCTTGTCGCGCAGGCGCGTCAAGCGGGCCGGCGCCTTGTCTGCGGCGAACATCTCCAGCGGCTGCGGCTCAAAGATCATGACCATCACCGGCAGCCCGAGGCGTTGCCCTTGTTGCTTCAACTGCTCCAGCAGCGCCTGATGACCGCGGTGTACGCCGTCAAAGTTGCCGATGGTGAGCACGCAACCATGGTGGCGCGCCCGGATATTGTGAATGCCGCGAATTAGCTCCATAGCTGGCTCAAAACAGTGGAAATCGGCGGATTATACCTTGTACAGCCGGTAAGGTTAACCCGCGATTGGTGCCTTTATGTAATAGACATACCATACCGGAGATAATCTGCGCGTGAAACGGCTTCGCCGCAGTTTATCCGGCGCTGCCGGGGCGATTCTCGACCGCGGCCAACGGCTTGCGCCCGCCGCGGCAAAACATTGGCGAATTTTCTCGCGAAACACTGTATTCCCAAGAGCGAAGCTGGTAAAATCCTGCGCCATCACAACGTAGCGAGTGCCGCCTGTACAAACGGCGCTTATTTGCACAAATCCATTGACAAACGAAGGCTAAAAGGGCATATTCCTCGGCCTTTGAATTGTCCTCAATAGAATATATTTGGGAGTTGGACCTTGGCTAATATCAAATCAGCTAAGAAACGCGCCGTACAGTCTGAGAAACGCCGCAAGCATAACGCAAGCCGTCGCTCAATGGTGCGTACCTTCATCAAGAAGGTAGACGCAGCTATCGCAGCTGGCGACAAAGAAGCAGCACAAAATGCATTCCTGGTAATGCAACCACTGGTGGACCGTCAGGCAGCTAAAGGCCTGATCCACAAAAACAAAGCAGCGCGTCATAAGTCAAACCTGACTGCACGCATCAACGCAATGCAATAAGCATTTCGTTATCTGCTTGATAAAAAAACCGGCTCAGGCCGGTTTTTTTACGTCCTGCGTTCAGTGAACCGCTAGCAGGAAAACAGCGCCGAGAAGTCTTTGTTGCAGACGCGCTGCACCGCCGGATGCTGGATCATGCGCTCGGCGAAGATGATGTAATACTCCTCCTGCACGCTGTCGATACGCCCAATCTCCACCACGTTGTCATCGTTGTAGGTATCCTGCGCATACAGCGTCGGCGCCACGAAGATCGCATTGTGGTACATGCCGAAGGCCTTCATCAGCGCCGCATCGTCGAACTCGCCCAGAATTTCCACCTGAATGCCCTGCGTATTGAACCAGTTGAGCAGCTTGCGCCCCAGCATCGAACGGCGGCCGGGGATCAGCAGCTTGCGCTGCTCCAGACAAGCCGGGAACGGCAGGTCCGGCGCCGGTTGGCGACAGAAAAAGCTGATGCCGCACTCGCCCAGCTTCAGCGAGAACAGCCCTTCCTGCTGGCTGGAGTCCACCGGGCAATCCGAGAGGATCATATCCAGCTTGTGCTGGCTAAGCTGCTCCAGCAGCATCTCGTGCGTCGATTCAAAGCAACGCAGGTGGATCTGCTCGTTGTCCACCACCACCGCCGTTTCCAATACCTGGCTGACCAGCCGCTTCGACAGCGCATCCGCTACGCCGACGTCGAACAGCAGGTTGGACTCTTTGCGGTAGTTGACGATATCCAGCATTTCCTGGCTGAGCATAAACATCTTGTCGGCATAGCGGAACACCAACTGCCCCAGCTCCGAAGGCACCAACCCGCGCCCCTGGCGTTTGAACAGCTTGCCGTCCAACCGCTCTTCCAGCGCTTTGATCTGGCCGGTGATGGTCTGCGGCGTCAGAAACAACGCTTCGGCGGCACCGACCACGGAACCGGCCTTGCAGACCTGCCAGAAATAGTAAAGGTGATTAAAGTTGATATGCGACATCCTCACGAGCGGCTCTCCTTAACAACGTTTCGCAGCGGCAAACGGTGTGCCGTGACGAGCGACAAACTTCCTTTCCCTGCTTCAGACAACGTATAACCCCATTAGTCCCAACGAAGAACGGCCGAAGCTGCACATATTTTATACCGTACAGCTCCGACCAGCCATTTTATTATGTGCCCTTACCGGGCACATTCAGGATTAACGCACGCGCGGCAACGCCAGACGCAGCAATCCATACCCTACCACCGCCGCAGTGGTGGAGCCCAACAGGATCCCCAGGCGGGAATAGGTGCTGAGCGCCGCATCTGCATCGCCAAATGCCAGCGAGGCGATAAAAATCGACATGGTGAAACCAATGCCGCAGAGCACCGAAACGGCAAACACCTGTTTGAAGCCGATGCCTTCAGGCAAACGGGCGATGCCCATTTTCACCGCCAGCAGGCTGAAGAGGAAAATCCCCAGCGGCTTGCCGATAAACAGCCCAGCCGCAATCCCGACCGGCAGCAGCGACGTTAACCCTTCCAGCGATACGCCCTGCAAAGAGACCCCGGCGTTGGCGAAAGCGAACAGCGGCAGGATCATAAACGCGACCCAAGGGTGCAACTCATGCTCCAGCGTTTCCGACGGCGATGGCCCCTTTTTGACGTTCAACGGGATCATAAAGCCGACGATCACCCCGGCCAGCGTCGCATGCACCCCAGACTTGAGGATCGCCACCCACAACACCAGGCCAACCATCATGTATAACGAGGTCTTGCCCACGCCGCGCCAGTTCATCACCGCCAGCAGCGCCGTCGCCGCCGCCGCCACGCCCAGCGCCACCATCGACACTTCGTGGGTGTAGAACAGTGCGATGATGATAATCACGCCCAGGTCGTCGATGATCGCCAACGCCAGCAGGAACACTTTCAGGCTGGTCGGCACGCGGTTGCCCAGCAGCGCCATTACGCCAAGCGCGAAGGCGATATCGGTCGCGGCCGGGATCGCCCAACCCTGGCGGGTGACGTCATCCGCGCCGTTGAACAGCAGGTAAATCAGCGCCGGCGCCAGCATGCCGCCCAGCGCGGCGATCGCCGGAAACACCGCCTTGTCGCGCCCGGACAGCGAGCCTTGCATCAGCTCGCGCTTGACCTCCAGCCCCACCACCAGGAAGAAGATGGCCATCAGGCCGTCGTTGATCCACAGCAGCAGCGGCTTGGCGATCTCCAGCGAAGCAATCTTCACCATCACCGGCAGGTTAAGGAATGCCTGATAGATCCCCTGCGCCGGGGTGTTGGCCATGATCAGGGCGACGATCGCCGCCGCGATCAGAATGATACCGCCCGCGGCTTCCTGACGTAAAAATTGACGAATGATGTTGGTCACAGTACGTCTCTCCAAATCTGTGCAGGACGTAGCGCCCTGCGAACCACAGTCATGAAGTGAGTATAGAGGGCGTTTTAGTTCGAAAAAATAAGTTTATAAATGCTAAATAGCTCGAAAAAACCGATAAAAAGCACGAATAAGTCACACTTATATTATGGAATTTGCGGTTTGGCGCGCAAATAAAAACCCCGGAACAGAAGCCCGGGGTTCGTACATAAACCAAAAGAAACAGTAGGTTAGCGAGTCAGATCGTCAAAGAACTTTTTCACCCCGTCGAAGAAGCTCTTCGAACGCGGGCTGTTCTTGTCGCCGGACGGGCCACCCAGGCTCTCTTCCAGCTCACGCAGCAGCTGCTTCTGCTTGTCGTTCAGATTGACCGGGGTTTCCACCACCACGCGGCACAGCAGGTCGCCCTGGCTGCCGCCGCGCACCGATTTCACGCCCTTGCCGCGCATGCGGAACAGCTTGCCGGTTTGGGTCTCCGAAGGCACCTTCAGTTTCACCCGGCCGTCCAGCGTCGGCACTTCAATCTCGCCGCCCAGCGCCGCCATGGCGAAGTTGATCGGCACTTCACAGTACAGGTTGTTGCCTTCACGCTCGAAGATCGGGTGCGCCTTCACCTGCACCTGAACGTACAGATCGCCCGCCGGTGCGCCGTGTTCGCCGGCTTCACCTTCACCCGCCAGGCGGATGCGGTCGCCGGTATCGACGCCGGCCGGAATTTTCACCGACAGCGTCTTGGATTTTTCTACCCGGCCGTGGCCGTGGCACTTGTTGCACGGATCTTTGATAATCTGACCGCGGCCATGGCAGTGCGGACACGCCTGTTGCACGGTGAAGAAGCCCTGACGCATCTGCACCTGGCCCTGACCGTGACAGGTTGGGCAGGTCACCGGCGAGCTGCCCGGTTTGGCGCCGCTGCCGTGGCAGACGTCGCACTCTTCCAGCGTCGGGATGCGGATCTCTTTGGTGACGCCACGTACCGCTTCCTCGAGGGTCAGCTCCATGTTATAGCGCAGATCGGAACCGCGGCTGGCGCGCTGACGGCGGCCTCCGCCGAAGATGTCGCCAAACACGTCGCCAAAGATATCGCTGAAGTCGGCGCCGCCGCCAAAGCCGCCGCCGCCCATGCCGCCCTGTTCAAAGGCCGCGTGCCCATACTGGTCGTAGGCCGCGCGTTTCTGGTCGTCGGTCAGAACTTCGTAAGCTTCTTTAACTTCTTTAAACTTGGTTTCGGCGTCTTGTTCCTGGTTGCGGTCAGGATGGTATTTCATCGCCAGGCGTTTATACGCCTTTTTGATCTCACGTTCATCCGCCGTCTTGCTGACGCCGAGAATCTCGTAATAGTCTTTCTTCGCCATTCTTTCGCTTACCCTTAACATGCGTGCACGGGCGCAGAGTTGCCTCGACGCCCGTGCTGGTTTCCGGGAACGACACCTCGGCCGCCCCGTGCCCGCTTAAGGGCGATTATTTTTTGTCTTTAACTTCTTCGAACTCGGCGTCAACCACGTCGTCGTCTTTCTGCGCCGCGTTGTCCGCGCCGGCGTCAGCACCCTGCTGAGCCTGCTGCGCCTGAGCCATTTCCAGCAGTTTGCCGGAAACCTGCACCAGCGCCTGAGTCTTCGCTTCGATCTCGGCTTTATCTTCGCCTTTCACCGCCGCTTCCAGATCCTTCAGCGCCGCTTCGATCGCCGTTTTGTCTTCCGCCGGCAGTTTGTCGCCCGCTTCTTCCAGCTGCTTGCGAGTGCCGTGGATCAGGTGATCCGCCTGGTTACGCGTCTGTACCAGCTCTTCGAACTTGCGGTCAGCTTCAGCGTTCAGCTCGGCGTCGCGCACCATTTTCTGGATTTCGTCTTCGTTCAGGCCAGAAGATGCCTTGATGGTGATCTTCTGCTCACGACCGGTGTTCTTGTCTTTGGCAGACACGTGCAGGATGCCGTCGGCATCGATATCGAAGGTCACTTCGATCTGCGCCATGCCGCGCGGCGCCGCCTGGATGCCGTCCAGGTTGAACTGGCCCAGAGATTTGTTATCGCTGGCGCGCTTACGCTCACCCTGCAGCACGTGGATGGTTACCGCAGACTGGTTGTCTTCAGCGGTAGAGAACACCTGGCTGTGCTTGGTCGGGATCGTGGTGTTTTTGGTGATCAGCGGCGTCATCACGCTGCCCATGGTTTCGATACCCAGCGACAGCGGGGTCACGTCCAGCAGCAGAACGTCCTTCACATCACCGGCCAACACGCCGCCCTGTACCGCAGCGCCCACGGCAACCGCTTCGTCCGGGTTCACGTCTTTACGCGGTTCTTTGCCGAAGAAGTCTGCGACTTTCTTCTGCACCATTGGCATACGGGTCTGGCCGCCCACCAGGATCACGTCCTGGATGTCGGAAACCGACAGGCCTGCGTCTTTCAGCGCCACTTTCAGCGGTTCGATAGAGCGCGCAACCAGATCTTCAACCAGCGACTCGAGTTTGGCACGAGTCACTTTGATGTTCATGTGTTTTGGACCGGTCGCGTCTGCGGTGATGTACGGCAGGTTAACGTCGGTCTGCTGAGCGGAAGACAGTTCAATCTTCGCTTTCTCAGCGGCTTCTTTCAGACGCTGCATCGCCAGCGGATCGTTGCGCAGATCGATACCCTGATCTTTCTTGAACTCTTCCACCAGGTAGTTGATCAGACGGCTGTCGAAGTCTTCGCCACCCAGGTGGGTGTCACCGTTGGTCGCCAGCACTTCAAAGGTTTTTTCGCCGTCAACGTCGTCGATTTCGATGATGGAGATATCGAAAGTACCGCCGCCCAGGTCATAAACCGCGATGGTGCGGTTGCCGACTTCTTTGTCCAGGCCGTAGGCCAGAGCCGCCGCAGTCGGTTCGTTGATGATGCGTTTGACTTCCAGACCCGCGATGCGGCCGGCGTCTTTGGTCGCCTGACGCTGGGCGTCGTTGAAGTAAGCCGGTACGGTGATAACCGCTTCAGTTACCGGTTCGCCCAGGTAATCTTCCGCCGTTTTCTTCATTTTTTTCAGCACTTCCGCAGAGATCTGCGGCGGAGCCATTTTCTGGCCTTTCACTTCCAGCCAGGCGTCGCCGTTGTCGGCTTCGACGATTTTGTACGGCATGATCGCTTTGTCGCGCTGCGCTTCTTCATCCTGGAAGCGGCGACCGATCAGGCGCTTGATGGCGAACAGGGTGTTTTCAGGGTTGGTCACTGCCTGACGCTTAGCCGGCTGGCCAACCAGAGTTTCACCGTCCTGGGTATATGCGATAATAGAAGGAGTGGTGCGGTCGCCCTCGGCGTTTTCCAGCACGCGTGCCTTGGCACCATCCATAATTGCTACGCAAGAGTTGGTAGTACCCAGGTCGATACCAATAATTTTGCCCATCTAAACGTCTCCACTAAAAAATTCATAATCAGTCAGGTTGCTAACCTATATGCGGGCGATTTTTTGCTTTTCAACTGCCCGATATCTCAGTGCGACCCGCGGTTAGCAGCTGCGGTTGCAAATAAGATGGGGCCATCCAGTCCGGCATCAAGGGGCAAGGCGAAAAAAATTTCTTTTTTTATCGTCATTCAGATCATTGTTTCCGGCTGCGGGGATCATTATGATGCGCGCGCTCTGGTGGAAAACTTCGATTTTTTGGCCATTCAGACCATTTATGATTTTACTTCGCTGTTTCCGTTAATTTTCTGTTATCGCAGAGGACTTATGCACACCAACAAGTTGGCGAATCCCGGCCCTCTCGGCCTGATGGGCTTCGGGATGACCACCGTCTTGCTGAACCTGCACAACGCGGGCTTTTTCCCACTGAACTCCGCCATCATCAGCATGGGGATTTTCTTCGGTGGCCTGGCCCAGATCCTGGCCGGTCTGCTGGAGTACAAGAAGGGCAACACCTTCGGCATGACCGCCTTCACCGCCTACGGCAGCTTCTGGCTGAGCCTGGTCGGCCTGCTGCTGCTGCCACGTCTGGGTCTGGCTGAAGCCACCGAGGCGCACGTGCTGGGCATCTACCTGGCGCTGTGGGGCGTCTTCACCCTGTTCATGTTCTTCGGCACCCTGGGCGCCAACCGCGTGCTGCAGTTCGTGTTCGCCAGCCTGACGCTGCTGTTCGCCCTGCTGGCCGTCGGCAACATCACCGGCAACCACGCGCTGCTGACCTTTGCCGGTTATGAGGGCATCATCTGCGGCGCCAGCGCCATCTACCTGGCGATGGCCGAAGTGCTCAACGAGCAATACGGCCGCACCGTGCTGCCGATTGGCGAACCGGCCCCGGCCCGCGTCGCGGCCTCACCGGTCGCGGCGTAATCGCCCTCCCCTGACGAAAAAGCCCTGCACTGCAGGGCTTTTTTTTAGCTGTAGGAGTCGGCTCGCCGCTCGCCGGCTTCGCTGTTCAGGTCGCGATGCAGGTAGACGCCGAGCAGCAGCCCGAGGAGCGACAGCGCCAACACATAGTAAGCGGGCGCTAACGGGGTTAATTTCATGATCAGCGTCACAAAAATAGGGGTTAAACCGCCAAAAATAGCGTACGAGACGTTATATGAGAACGAGATGCCGGTAAACCGCACTTCCGCCGGGAAGGCCCGCACAATCACATACGGCACGGCCCCCACCACGCCTACGCTGAAGCCCACTAGCGCATAGCAGGCGAACAACATTTCCGGGCGCACGCCCACCGTTTGATAGAACAGCCAGCTGCAGCCGGCCAGCAGCACACTGCCGACCACCAGCGTTTTGCTGGCGCCGAAGCGATCGGCCGACAAACCGGCAACGATGCAGCCGGCGATCAACATGATGGTGGCGATGCTGTTGGCCTGCAGCGTCAAGGCCGGCGCGATGCCGAACTGCTTTTGCAGATAGGTCGGGGTCATCAGGATCACCACCACGATGCCGGCGGAGAGCAGCCAGGTCAGCAGCATCGACACCGCCACTTCCCGTTTGTGGTTGAGCACCACCGATTTCAGCGGCAGCTCCTCGGCCAGCGCTTTACGCGCCTGCATCTCGATAAAGATCGGCGTCTCCTGCAGCCAACGGCGCAAGTACATCGCCACCAGGCCGAACATGCCGCCCAACAGGAAAGGAATGCGCCAGCCGCCGCCGGCGATGCTCTGCGGGCTGAGCGTGGTGTTGATCACCGTCGCCACCACCGAGCCCAACAAGATGCCCACCGTCAGCCCGGCGGTCAGCGTGCCGCAGGCGAAGCCGATGCGCCCGCGCGGCACGTGTTCGGCGACGAAGACCCAGGCGCCCGGCACCTCACCGCCGATCGCCGCGCCCTGCAACACGCGCATCAGCAGCAGCAGCAGCGGCGCGGCGATGCCGATGCTGGCGTAGGTCGGCAGCAGACCCATCGCCAGCGTCGGCAACGCCATCAGCAGAATACTCAGGGTAAACATCTTTTTGCGGCCGACCAGATCGCCGAAGTGCGCCATCACGATGCCGCCCAGCGGGCGGGCAAGATAGCCGGCGGCGAAGATGCCGAAGGTTTGCACCAGCCGCAGCCACTCCGGCATGTCCGCCGGGAAGAACAGATCGCCGACCACGGCGGCGAAGAACACGAAGATGATGAAGTCGTAAAACTCCAGCGCGCCGCCCAACGCGGCCAACGTCAGCGTTTTGTAGTCTTGCCGGTTCAGCCGGCGATTATTGTCGTGAGGCATAGGGCACCGTCGGTAAAGGCTGTAAAAATAAAAGCCGCAGGCTTTCTGTAAAAGAATCCTTACTATAACGGCAAATTATTTTCACACCAGACGGGCTGAAGCCGATCTCGCAGAACGCTGAAATTTAGAGGTTTATCTCGCGACGCGCGCTCTTTGGCCGAAATGCTGCTACCACCGCGGCGTGCGTTTCGACGTAAGGCCCGTCGAGCAGTTGAATGCAATAAGGCACGCTGGCGAAGATGCCATGCACCACCGCATTGCCCTGCTCATCCTTTACCCCTTCCAGCGTTTCCTTGATCGACTTCGGTTGGCCGGGCAAGTTGATGATCAGCGCCTGTTTGCGGATCGCCCCCACCTGGCGAGAAAGAATTGCCGTTGGCACATAGTGTAGGCTGATCTGACGCATTTGCTCGCCGAAGCCGGGCATCACGCGATCGGCGATCGCCAGCGTGGCGTCGGGGGTGACGTCGCGACGCGCCGGCCCGGTGCCGCCGGTGGTCAGCACCAGATGGCAGCCCATTTCGTCCACCAGCTCGCACAGCGTCTGTTCAATTTGCGTCTGCTCATCGGGGATCAGCCGGGTTTCCAGCTTGAACGGCGTCGCCAGCGCGCCGGCCAGCCACTCCTCCAGCGCCGGAATGCCTTTATCCTGGTAAACGCCGCCGGACGCGCGGTCGGAAACGGAAACCAAACCAATACGTAAAATATCCATGCGTAACCTCTACAACCTGATGGGGTCTGAACGGGTTCGTCTCCCGTTCTGTTGTCATTGCCGAGAGTATAAGGGCTTCCCCCGCCGGCGGGAGCGTCGGGCATAAAAAAAAGGTGGCCTGAGCCACCTTTTTACTGCGCGATCTGCCGGAATTACAGCAGGTCGGCGATCATTTTTTCCAGTTTACCCTGGTCTACGGCGAATTTGCGGATGCCGTCGGTCAGTTTCTCAACCGCCATCGGATCCTGGTTGTGCTGCCAGTAGAACTCAGGTTCGGTCAGTGCGGCAGGACGCGCCTTCACTTCACCGGTATAAGACAGTTTGCGCTCCAGCGCGCCTTCGCTCTCCGCCAGCTCTTTCAGCAGCGCAGGCGCGATGGTCAGGCGGTCGCAGCCGGCCAGTTCGATGATTTCGCCGACGTTGCGGAAGCTGGCGCCCATCACCACGGTGTTGTAGCCGTGCTGTTTGTAATACTGGTAAATTTCGGTCACGGAGATCACGCCCGGATCTTCGTGCGGAGCGAACTCTTTCTTGTCGCCGTTAGCTTTGTACCAGTCGAGGATACGGCCGACGAACGGCGAGATCAGGTAAACGCCGGCTTCGGCACAGGCGCGAGCCTGAGCGAAGGAGAACAGCAGCGTCAGGTTACAGTTGATGCCTTCTTTCTCCAGCTGCTCCGCCGCGCGGATGCCCTGCCAGGTCGAGGCCAGTTTAATCAGAATGCGATCGTTGCTGATGCCGGCTTCGTTGTACAGCTTGATCAGGCGCTTGGCCTTGGCCACGCTGGCAACGGTGTCGTAAGACAGACGCGCGTCAACCTCGGTGGAGATGCGGCCCGGAACCAGTTTGAGGATCTCCAGACCGATGTTGACTGCCAGCTTGTCGGCGGCGTCGGCGATCTGCTGCTCGCGATCGTTGCTCTGGCCGCGCGCCCAGGCAATGGCTTCGTCAATCAGTTTGCGGTATTCAGGAATTTGGGCTGCATTGAGGATCAGCGAAGGGTTGGTTGTGGCGTCCTGCGGTTGATACAGCTTCATTGCCGCGATATCACCCGTATCTGCAACCACTGTAGTCAGCTGGCGCAGGGAAGTTAATTTGTCGGTCATGTTGGCATTATCTCATCGTTTGTGCATGAACTTTTGGCATTGTTCAACCATGCCCTGCCCTGATAATAACATGCGCCAAGCCCGGCGCAAGGCTGGAAAACCGCGGCGCGCAAGCATCTGTTTTATCCTTGGGCGAGCAACCGTTTACGCCGATATCTTTCGCCATTACCGAGCGGATGGAAAGGCAATAACGTGCTATCGCCCGAATAAATTATGTTAAATTCGAAAAAATTGATGCAATTCGTCCGCTAATCTGCGAAAAATCTTAATCGACTGACGCCGGACAGATTCCAGCTAAGCTCTTGTAAAAAATAGGCCAATGTTTTTCACCTGCGGTGGATGCTGCAAGGTGCGCATGACATTTCGATAAGAGGAGGGATCCCTTGACGGACCTGATGAATTTTATAAACAACATTTTGTGGGGGTCAGTGCTGATTTATCTGCTGCTCGGCACCGGCATCTACTTCACGTTGCGTACCCGCTTTATCCAGCTTCGCCACTTCAGCCACATGTTCTCGGTGTTGAAAAACAGCAATAAAAGCGACAGCGCCGGCATCTCCTCTTTCCAGGCGCTGTGCACCACGCTGGCGGCGCGCGTCGGCACCGGCAACCTGACCGGCGTCGCCATCGCCCTGACCGCCGGCGGCCCCGGTGCCATCTTCTGGATGTGGGTGGTGGCGTTTATCGGCATGGCCACCTCATTTGTGGAAAGCTCGCTGGCTCAGCTCTATAAAACCAAAGACGACAACGGCAACTACCGCGGTGGCCCGGCCTATTACATGGAAAAAGGCCTCGGCATGCGCTGGATGGGCGTGCTGTTCTCGATCTTCCTGATCATCGCGTTCGGTCTGGTATTCAACGCCGTGCAGGCCAACTCCATCGCGCAAGCCTCCGCCGTCGCCTTCCATTTGCAACCGCTGCACGTCGGCATCGGTCTGGTGCTGCTGAGCGGCGTGGTGATCTTCGGCGGCATCCGTTCCATCGCCAAAGTGGCCGAGCTGGTGGTGCCGCTGATGGCCGGCGCCTACCTGTTGCTGGCCCTCTGGGTGATTGGCCATAACATCGAACACATGCCGGCGATCCTGGCGCTGATCTTCAAAAGCGCCTTCGGCCTGCAGGAAGCCGCGGCCGGCGCCGTCGGTTACGGCATCTCCCAGGCGATGACCCAGGGCGTGCAGCGCGGCCTGTTCTCCAACGAAGCCGGCATGGGATCGGCGCCCAACGCGGCGGCGTCCGCCTCGCCTTATCCGCCGCATCCCGCTTCGCAGGGCTACGTGCAAATGCTCGGGGTATTTATCGACACCATCGTCATCTGCAGCGCCACCGCGGCGATCATCCTCTCCTCCGGCATTCTCGATCAGCCGACCGACAGCATCAGCGGCATCGATCTGACCCAGCGCGCGCTGTCGACCGCCGTCGGCAGTTGGGGAACGCCGTTCGTCGCCATCGCCATCTTCTTCTTCGCCTTTACCTCGATCATCGCCAACTACGCCTATGCCGAAAGCAACCTGGTGTTCCTCGAACACAATCATCCGGGCGGCCTGCTGATTTTCCGCTGTGTGGCGCTGGGCATGGTGATGTTCGGGGCGCTGGCGGAGCTGCCGCTGGTGTGGAAAATGGCGGATACCTCCATGGCGCTAATGGCGATCACCAACCTGACGGCGATCCTGCTGCTGTCGCGGGTGGCGCTGAAACTGGCCGACGACTACCATCGCCAGCGCCGCTTGGGCAAGCTACCAACCTTCGACGCCACCCGATTCCCGGAGCTGAAATCGCAGCTGGAGCCGGGCGTGTGGGACGATCAAAAGCCGCCGCGCTGAGTTTTCCGGGGCGCGTGCGATGCGCGCCCCGCCTATTGGACCGATTGCCGCTTTTTCCTGCGCTTTTTGCTACAGTACCCGCACTTGGATAAACAGGATCTGGCCATGCTCGTTATTATTTCCCCTGCAAAAACGCTCGATTACGACAGCCCGCTGGCGACAAAACGCTTCACGCAACCCGAACTGCTGGACAAGTCTCAGCGGCTTATCAACATTTGCCGCAAGCTGACGCCGGCGCAAATCGCCAGCCTGATGAGCATCAGCGACAAGCTGGCCGGCCTGAACGCCGCGCGCTTTAGCGAGTGGCAGCCGGCATTTACCCCGGACAACGCCCGTCAGGCGTTGCTGGCGTTCAAGGGCGACGTTTACACCGGCCTGCAGGCGCAGGATTTCAGCGAAGCCGATTTCGACTTCGCCCAACAGCATCTGCGCATGCTGTCCGGCCTGTATGGGGTGCTGCGCCCGCTCGATCTGATGATGCCGTATCGGCTGGAGATGGGCATCAAGCTGGAAAACCCGAAGGGCAAAGATCTGTACAGCTTCTGGGGCGATCAGATCACCAAAAAGCTCAACGAAGCGCTGGAGCAACAGGGCGACGACGTGGTGGTCAACCTGGCGTCCGACGAGTATTTCAAAGCGGTGAAGCCGGCCAAGCTGCACGGCTCGCTGATCAAACCGGTGTTCCTCGACGAGAAGAACGGCAAGTTCAAGGTCATCAGCTTCTACGCCAAGAAAGCGCGCGGGTTGATGAGCCGCTTTATCATCAAGAACCGCCTGACGCGCAGCGAGCAGTTGGTGGACTTCAACCTGGAAGGCTACGCCTTCGACGAAGCCGCCTCGCAGGGCAATGAACTGGTGTTCAAGCGCCCGGAGCAGGCATAAAAAAAGCCGTCGCAAGACGGCTTTTCGCATTCTAACCTGCCGAATTTCAGGCCGGAAGTGCCATCAGGAACGTGCGCAGCTCGCCGAAACTGGCCGGCAGCGTGTGCGACAACAGCGGCAGATCGGCCCGCAACGCCAGCGCTTTCGGCAACGGCAGTTCCTGGCCGAGGATCGCTTCCACGCTCTCTTTAAACTTGGCCGGATGCGCGGTGCCAAGGAACAGACCAAACTCCCCTTCCTGCAGCTGATCGCGCAGCGCGCGGTAGGCGATGGCCGCGTGCGGTTCGGAGACATAGCCCAGTTCGGCCAGCTCACGCATCGTTTCCCTGGTGGTCTCATCGCTGACCGCCGCGTGGCCCAGCTCTTTCAGCTGCCAGACCTTACGACGGAACAGCTCTTCCACACGCGGCCAGTTGTTTGGCTGGCTGACGTCCATGGCGTTGGACAGCGTCGCGACCGTGGCGTGCGGCTGCCACTGGCCGCTGGTCAGGAAGCGCGGCACGGTATCGTTGGCGTTGGTGGCGGCGATGAAGCGCTTCACCGGCAGACCCAGCGACTTGGCCAGCAGCCCGGCGGTCAGATCGCCGAAGTTGCCGCTCGGCACCGAAATCACCAGCTGATTGCGCGCTTCCTGCGGCAGCTGCGCCACCGCTTCGAAGTAGTAACAGATCTGCGCCAGCAAACGGCTGATGTTGATCGAGTTGGCCGAGTTCAGGTGCAGCGCATCTTTCAATTCCTGATCGTCAAACGCCTGCTTCACCAGCGCCTGACAGGCGTCGAAGTCGCCGTCGATCGCCACGGTGTGAATGTTGCCGCCCAGGGTGCAGAACAGTTTCTCCTGCAACGGGCTGATTTTGCCCTGCGGGTAGAGGATCACCACCCGGACGTTTTTCAGGCCGTAGAAGGCGTGCGCCACGGCGGCGCCGGTGTCGCCGGAGGTGGCGGTCAGAATGGTCACCGGCTGATCGCCGGCCACTTCCGCCAGCATCTGCGCCATAAAGCGGCCGCCAAAGTCTTTGAACGCCAGCGTCGGGCCGTGGAACAGCTCCAGGCAGGAGACGTCTTCCGTCACTTTCGCCACCGGCGCCGGGAACTCAAAGGCGGCCTGCACGCGTTTCTTCAGCGCCGCCTCCGGCACCTCTTCGCCGATAAAGGCCGACAGAATACGGCTGCTGCGGGTGACAAAGTCCTGCTCCAGCAGGTGGTCGATCTCGGTCAGTTCGAACGCCGGCAGCTCCAGCGGGAAGAACAGCCCCTGCTGCTTGCCCAGGCCTTGTTTGATCGCCTGCGCGAAGCTGACCTGCTCGTTGTGATCCTTAAGGTTGTACAGTTTCATGCGTTATCCCAGTAGTCGAGCGCCTGCGGTATCCAGACGGCAAATATGAACAAAACCTTCGTCGTTTTGCAGATAGTGTTGTTGCAGCCAGGCGGCCATGCGCTGCGCGGTGGCGCCGTCATTGCAGACGGCGAACAGCGTCGGGCCGGAGCCGGAGATCCCGCAGGCCAACGCGCCGATGTCCTGCGCCGCCTTGCGCGCTTCGGCGAAGCCCGGCAGCAGACGAGTGCGGTACGGTTCGGCGATCACGTCCTGCATCAATTTGGCGGCCAACTGCGGCTGCCGGGTATGGCAGGCATGAATAAAGCCGGCCAGATAGCGGCCGTGGCTGATGCAATCCTGACGACGGTATTGCGCGGGTAAAATGGCGCGCGCTTCGGCGGTGGAGACCTTGATGCCCGGATAGGCCATGACCCACAGCCAATCGTCGAAGCACGGCACCTCCTGGCTGATAATGCCTTCCTCTTCCAGCATCAGCTGCAGGCCGCCCAGATAGCAGGGCGCCACGTTGTCGTAATGCACGCTGCCGGAAATGCGGCCTTCCAGCTCGCCCATCAGGCCGAGCAGCGTCGTCTTATCCAGCGGGCGATCGCAAAATTCGTTCATCGCCATCAGCCCGGCCACCACCGAACAAGCGCTGGAGCCCAGCCCCGAGCCGATCGGCATGTTCTTTTCCAGCCGCATCGCTACCGGCACTTCGCGGCCGATCTCCTGGCAGAAACGCTCCCAGCATTGATAAACGATGTTCTCTTTCGGCTCGGCCGGCAGCTTGCTGACGAAGCGCCCGGCATTCTGCAAACTGAACGTCTCGGCGGCTTCCACGCTGACGCAGTCGCCCAGCAGCGTGCCGTCGATCGGCGAAACCGCCGCGCCCAGCACATCGAAACCGACGCTAACGTTACCGATCGAGGCCGGTGCATACACCTTAACCATATTAAACTCCCAACTTCCATGACAGTGTGCGCAGCAGATCGGCGAACACGCCCGCTGCGGTCACATCGTTACCGGCGCCGTAGCCGCGCAGCACCAGCGGCAGCGGCTGATAATAACGGCTGTAGAAGGCCAGCGCGTTCTCGCCGTTCTTCACTTTATACAACGGATCGTTGCCGTCCACCGCCTCGATGCGCACCTTACAGCGCCCTTCGTCGATCAGACCGACATAGCGCAGCACCTTGCCTTGCTCGGCGGCATTGGCCACGTTGCGCGCGAACTCTTTATCCAGTTCCGGCAGACGCGCCAGGAAATGGTCCACGTCGCCCGACGCGTCGAAGGACGGCGGCAGCACCGGCTCGACCTCGATATCGCTCAGCTCCAGCTTGTAACCGGCCTCGCGCGCCAGGATCAGCAGCTTGCGCGCCACGTCCATACCGGACAGATCGTCGCGCGGATCCGGCTCGGTGTAGCCATTGGCTCTGGCCTGCAGGGTCGCCGCCGACAGCGACAGCCCTTCGTCCAGCTTGCCGAAGATAAAGGACAGCGAGCCGGACAGGATGCCGGAGAAGCGCACCAGCTCATCGCCGGCGTTCAGCAGGTTTTGCAGGTTCTCAATCACCGGCAAACCGGCGCCGACGTTGGTGTCGTACAGGAACTTGCGGTGCGAACCGGCCGCGGCCGCGCGCAGTTGCTGATAATAGTTCATCGACGAGGTGTTGGCCTTTTTGTTCGGCGTTACCACATGGAAGCCGTCCGCCAGGAAGTCCACATATTGATCGGCCACCGCCTGGCTGGAGGTACAGTCGACGATCACCGGGTTCAGCAGGTGATACTCCTTCACCAGCCGGATCAGGCGGCCGAGATTGAACGGCTCCTGCGCGCCGGCCAGCTCGTCGCGCCAGCTGTCCAACGCGATGCCATGCACGTTGGTCAGCATCACGCGCGAGTTGGCGATGCCGCACACCCGCAGATCGATATGTTTTTGTTTCAGCCACGGCTGCTGGCGGTAGATCTGCTCGATCAGCGCCCCGCCGACGCCGCCGACGCCGATGACGAACACTTCGATCACCTGATCGGTGTTGAACAACATCTGGTGGCTGACGCGCACGCCGGTGGTAGCGGAGTCATTGCTGACCACCACCGAGATTGAACGTTCGGAAGAGCCCTGGGCGATGGCGACGATATTGATGTTGGCGCGCGCCAGCGCGGAGAAGAAGCGCGCGGAAATGCCACGCAGGGTGCGCATGCCGTCGCCGACCACCGAGATGATCGCCAGGCGCTCCATGACGTCCAGCGGATCCAGAACGCCGTCTTTCAATTCCAGATAGAACTCCTCCTCCAGCGCGCGGCGGGCGCGCTGCAGTTCGCCCTGCGGCACGCAGAAGCTGATGCTGTATTCGGAAGAGGATTGGGTGATCAGCACCACCGAAATGCCGGCGCGCGACATCACGGCGAACACCCGCGCGGCCATGCCGACCATGCCTTTCATGCCCGGGCCGGAGACGTTGATCATCGCCATATTGTTCAGGTTGGTGATGCCTTTCACCGGCATTGCGTCATCGGTGCTGTCTTTGCCGATCAGCGTGCCGGGGGCTTGCGGGTTAGAGGTGTTTTTAATCAGGCAAGGGATTTGGAACTGGGCAATCGGCGTGATGGTGCGAGGGTGCAGCACTTTGGCGCCGAAATAGGAAAGCTCCATCGCCTCCTGGTACGACATCGATTTCAGCAGCCTGGCGTCCGGCACGGTGCGCGGATCGCAGGTATATACGCCGTCGACGTCGGTCCAGATTTCGCAACAGTCGGCGCGCAGGCAGGCGGCCAGCACCGCGGCGGAATAGTCGGAGCCGTTGCGGCCCAGCACCACCAGCTCACCCTTATCGTTACCGGCGGTGAAACCGGCCATCAGCACGATGTGGTCGGCCGGGATCGCCGCTGCGGCGATGCGCAGCGTGGACTCGGCGATATCCACGGTAGACTCCAGGTAGTGGCCCTGCGCCAGCAGTTTCTCCACCGGGTTGATCACCGTGACCGGGTAGCCCTTGGCGCGGAACACCCCTTCCATGATGGCGATGGAGAGTTTTTCGCCGCGGCAGATGATCGCCGCGTTCACGCTGTCCGGGCACTGCCCCAGCAGCGAGACGCCGTGCAGCACCTGTTTGAGCTGCGCGAATTCCTGATCGACCACGCCTTTCAGGCGATCGTATTCAAAGCCCGGCAGCGCCTGCGCCAGCCCGCTCAGCAGGTCGGCAAAGATCCGCTCGGCGTCGCTGATATTCGGCAGAATGTCCTGGCCCGCCACCGTTTTGTCGATCATCGCCACCAGATGGTTGGTGATCTTTGCGGGGGCGGACAAGACCGTGGCTACCTGCCCTTGACGCGCATTACTCTCCATGATGTCGGCGACGCGCAGAAAACGTTCTGCATTCGCCACCGAGGTTCCGCCAAATTTCAGCACTCGCATGTGTGATCTCTCCGAATTTAAGCCGAAAAAAAAGCCCGCACTGATTAGGTGCGGGCTTTTTTCTGTGTTTCCTGTGCGCGTCAGCCCGCCCCGTTACCTGTGGTATCGGTGGTGGTAATAATTGTGGTTTTCAGGCTGATGTTGCGCATGTTGTCTGTCTGTCTCATGAAATACTCTGTCCCCTCTATTGGTTAAAGCAATCGCTATCCCAAGTCAAACTATTTCTTTTTTTTGCTTATTTTCCGTTCAGCGGCGGTAATGCGCGATGCAACAGGTGAAAAGCAAAATGACAGAACAAAAAAACAACTTAAAGCCGATTTACTAGTGGATCACGCTGGGTAACCGTCTGATGGAGCCGCTATCACTTGGCGAGTTTTTTTTCGATGTCGTGCAGCAGCGTATGCAGCATCGCCGTATCTCGCTGTTGCAGCGCGCCGAGGCGCTGGTGCAGCCAGTCGCGCAATTTTTGGTCATCGCCGACATCCAATGCGCTCAACAAGGCATCGGCGCGGCGGCGCAGCGCCTTAAGCTGCCCTTCCGACGCCGCCGTTTCCTGTGGCGTATTGACACCCATCAGGCTAGCCAGCTGGTAGCAGTACACCATCACCGCCTGGCCCAGGTTAAGCGACGGATAGTCCGCCTGCATCGGCACGCCGGTCAGCAAGTCCGCCAACGCCAGCTCTTCGTTGGTCAAGCCGGAATCTTCGCGGCCGAACACCAGCGCGGCCTGGCCGACCCACTGCTTACGCTCGCTCAGCTGTTCCAGCAGTTCGGGCGGCGTACAGTAGTAGTGAAAGCGCGCGCGGCTGCGGGCGGTAGTGGCGACGGTAAAATCCACGCCCGCCAGCGCCTGCTCTAGCGTGGCGAACGTTTGCACGCCGTCGAGGATCTCACCGGCACCGTGCGCTACCCAGCGCGCCGCCGGCTGCAGGTGCGCCTCGCTATCGACGATGCGCAACGACGTGAAGCCCATGGTTTTCATCGCGCGCGCCGCCGCGCCAACATTTTCCGGCCGCGCCGGAGCCACTAAAACAATATGAAGCTGCATCACTCTTCCACCGAAGGCGGGCCTGCGTTTTTGACGATGGCGCAGCGCCCGCTTATATTTACAATTACGTAACAATAAACGCGTTAATAGCAACAAACAAGATTAAACGGCTCGTTGAGCTAATAAACCCATCGTAATAGTCATTATTCGTGCTTATGTTTTACTGCGTTTATTTATCAATAAGTTAAAACAACGCGATGATCAATAAGCGAATAATTGTATCCTATCGGGCCGGATAATGCTGAATCGTTCACAGAATTTGAGGTTCTGTGACTTAAACTGGCATTTCTGTAAGTGTTTTTCACAAATCTGTTAACGTGCTACAATTGAATTTGATATATGTCAACAAAGCGTAGTTTTGTTGGGTGATGAATTCGGCACGCGCTGTTATATTGCTGTTAATGGGGTTAGGATATGCGCCGTTTCGGCACCCCAGGGGTTGTAGGGAACAGCATCCCCACCAGGCTAGCGATCTTGTTGACATGAGATGGAAAGTGCATCAAGAACGAGTTTACGTACTTTAGTCATTTGCTGAGAGGGAACGTGGCGCTATCTCTGCCCTCCTCTAAGAAAACAAAGACTTCTGTACTTCCGATTTTCTATTTTGTTGGCAATTTTAGGTAGCAAATATGCAGACCCCGCACATTCTGATTGTCGAAGACGAGTTAGTCACTCGTAACACCCTGAAGAGCATTTTCGAGGCGGAAGGCTACATTGTTCATGAAGCCAATGATGGTGCAGAGATGCACAATATCCTGTCTGAAAATGATATCAATCTGGTCATCATGGACATCAACCTGCCAGGCAAAAACGGCCTGCTGTTGGCGCGCGAACTGCGTGAACAGGCCAGCGTCGCCTTGATGTTCCTGACCGGTCGCGATAACGAAGTGGACAAAATCCTCGGCCTGGAAATCGGCGCCGACGATTACATCACCAAGCCGTTCAACCCGCGAGAGCTGACCATCCGCGCGCGCAACCTGCTGTCGCGCACCATGAACCTGGGCAGCCTGGGCGAAGAGCGCCGCCTGGTCGAGAGCTACAAGTTCAATGGGTGGGAGCTGGACATCAACAGCCGTTCTTTGATCAGCCCGGCCGGCGAACAATACAAGCTGCCGCGCAGCGAATTCCGCGCCATGCTGCACTTCTGCGAAAACCCGGGCAAGATCCAGTCGCGCGGCGAACTGCTGAAGAAAATGACCGGCCGCGAGCTGAAGCCGCATGACCGCACCGTGGACGTCACCATCCGTCGCATTCGCAAACACTTCGAATCGACGCCGGACACGCCGGAAATCATCGCCACCATTCACGGCGAAGGCTACCGCTTCTGCGGCGATCTGGAAGAGTAATTCCGGCCTGCCGTCATGAAAACGGGGTTCAGCATGCTGAACCCCGTTTTTTTATTTCGTCTCAGCCCACGGCATGATCGGCACCGCGCTCATCGCGTTCTTCGGCGAACCGTCGATCACCTTGTCGGAGTAGCTCAGGTAAATCAACGAATTGCGCTTGGTGTCATAGAAGCGCACCACCTGCAACTTCTTGAACACCAGCGAGGTGCGTTTCTGGAACACCACATCGCCTTCCGCCTTGCCGTTTTTGATCTTGTCGCTCAGCTCGATAGGCCCCACCTGTTGGCAGGAAATGGCCGCGTCGGCAGTGTCCTCCGCCAGCCCCAGGCCGCCTTTAATGCCGCCGGTTTTGGCGCGGCTGATATAACAAGTTACATTTTTAACGTCCGGATCGTCGAACGCTTCCACCACGATTTTGTGGTCCGGCCCCAACAATTTAAACACCGTATCAACGGAGCCCACCTGCTCCGCCTGCGCGCTGCCAACGGTTGCGCAAACCAAACCGAATAAAAATATCCAGCTTTTTTTCATTTACTTAACTCCGGTATAACCTTGCTGCAAAAATAGGTTCGGCGGTCGCCATTATTTATGTCTAAGCTCACGGAATCGGTTTTTTACGGGTCCGCACCGTCCGTTTTAGCACAGAGCGTGACAAAAATCTTTGAGAGTCGCGGAGTAAAAAAATTGCTATGATGCGGCGTCGTTATTTCTTTGCGCCCACTACGGTGTACCCCAATCCAACTCTGGCGCGGCATGCGCAGCAGAGGCAAAGAGTGCAACGCATAATGGCTCATGGATCGGTCTGATAGCGCAGCACCAGCGTGACGAATCAACAGTTCGGGTTCCTACCCCCAAGCTTTACGAGGAAGATCTATGGATCAAGCCGGTATCATTCGTGATCTGCTTAGCTGGCTGGAAAGCCATTTGGACCAACCCTTGTCGCTGGATAACGTGGCGGCCAAGGCAGGCTACTCCAAATGGCATCTGCAACGGATGTTCAAAGATATTACCGGTAACGCCATCGGTGCTTACATCCGGGCAAGGAGGCTGTCCAAAGCCGCCGTCGCGCTGCGTTTGACCAGCCGGCCGATTTTGGATATCGCCCTGCAATATCGCTTCGACTCGCAGCAGACCTTCACCCGCGCCTTCAAAAAACAGTTTGCGCAGACGCCGGCGCTGTACCGCCGCGCCGAAGACTGGAACGCATTCGGCATCTGTCCGCCGATCCGTCTGGGAGCCTTCACCCTGCCGCAGCCGGAATTCGTCTCGCTGCCGGACAAGCGCCTGGTCGGCCTGACCCAGAGCTACTCCTGTACGCTGGAACAGATCACCACCGTGCGCACCGAACTGCGCTCACAGTTCTGGCGTCAGTTCCTCGGTGACGTCGAAACCCTGCCGCCGGTGCTGTACGGGCTGCACCACTCGCGACCGAGCCAAGAGAAGGACGACGAACAGGAAGTGCTGTACACCACGGCGCTGGAGCCGGATCAGGTGCCTGACAAGGTACAGGAAGGCCAGCCGCTGGTGTTGCCGGGCGGTGAGTTTGCGATGTTCAGCTACGAAGGGCCCACCGAGGGACTGCAAGACTTTATTCTGACGGTCTACGGCACCTGCCTGCCGGCGCTCCAGCTGACGCGCCGCAAAGGGCACGACATCGAACGCTTCTATCCGAAAGGCGAGCGCCGTCCGCATCAGGCGCCTATCGAGATCAAGTGCGATTACCTGATCCCGATTCGGCGTTAACGCTGCAGTTCGTCCAACGCGGGCATGTCCAAATGCGTGACATCGCCCGCCGTTTCCACGATCCAGCCGGAAGCCAGCCAAGGGCTCTGCTGGTGATCGACGCGCGACAGTGAGCAGTTGCGCAAGCGCAGACGGCGTTCCGCATAGGCCGGCAGCCCCAGCACCGTACTGATCAAACACCCCAACGCGATGCCATGACTGACGAGCAGCGGCTTGCTGCCTTCAGGCAGCATCAGGCAACTCTCCAGCGCGGCGCGCATGCGCTCGCCCAGCTCCTCCATGGATTCGCCTTGAGGGATACGGCCGTCAGGAGTACCATCGACCATCTGTTTGCGCCACTGCTCTTCCTGCGGCGTCAAACTGTCGATCAGGCGTTCTTCCAGAACCCCCATGTGCAGCTCACGCAAACGCGGATCGCTAATCACTTCGCAGCCACAGGCGTCGGCGATGATCTGCGCGGTGCGCCGCGTGCGCCCCAGATCGCTGGTAATGATGTGCGTAATGCCTTCTTTGCTGACGCGCCTGGCGACCAGACGGGCCTGGTGTTCCCCCATGGCGGTTAACGGGCTGTCGGACTGACCCTGGATACGGCGAGCCGCGTTCCATTCCGTTTCGCCATGGCGAACGAGGTATACCTGTAACATTTTTGTTTTCCGTTATACTGCGTGAAATTTGCATTTATCCCCGGCCCGGTGGCGCTTTTGCCGCTGCCCGGCGTATCGGCCAGAAGGATATCAAACCCGTTATGTACCATGTTGTCGCTGCAACTACCAACCCGGCAAAGATCAAGGCTATTCAACTCGCCTTCGATGACGTCTTTGGCGCGGGCCAATACCGCATTGAATCCGTTGACGTCGCCAGCGGCGTCTCGCTGCAGCCGATAGGCAACCACGAAACCCGCACCGGTTCGCGTCAACGCGTCATGGAAGCGCGCCAGGTCAGGCCCGAGGCCGATTTTTGGGTCGGCGTGGAAGCCGGGATTGAAGAGAATATGACCTTCGCCTGGATGACCATCGAGAACCCGCACATCCGTGGCGAATCCCGCTCGGCGAGCCTGATGCTGCCGGAGGTCATCTTACAAGGTATTCGCGCCGGTCGCGAATTGGGCAGCGAAATGGCGGCGATCACCGGCAACGCCGAGGTGAAACGTCAGGGCGGCGCCATCGGCGTCTTCACCGACGGCCGGCTGAGCCGCACCAGCGTTTACCACCAGGCGCTGCTGCTGGCGCTGGTGCCGTTCCACAACGCCATCTATCAGCAATAACGCTGAGTCTGCTAGGGCGCGTCGTGCAACAGCTGCTGCTCAAGCCACTGTTTCAGCGCGGGTGAAGCCGCTTTCAGGCTGTTCGATCCGCGGGTGATGGTGGCGATCCCCGCGCCCAGTTCATTTTTTAACTCGCGCTGGCTCATCTCGCCGCGCATCAGTTCCTGAATGATCCGCACCCGGGTGCCCAGCGCGGTGCGCTCGTCCGGCGTCAACATCAGCTGCAGCAGCGGTTGATGCAGTTCTTGCGCAAAGGAATTCTGCAGCAGCGCGACGAAGCGCAGCCAATCCTCATTGCCTTGTTCTGAAAGAGCGGGGTCGTTTAACGATAATTGCGTCATGGCAGCCACCATACTATTTAACTAGTACAGCAGCATACCATAGGGCCGTCAAAATCAATAACGTCTCTGCCACTCGGCGTCGGTCAGCACCTTGGCCGGCCGGTGCGTCAGATAACGGTAAAACGCATCATAAGCCAGCACGTTCTTGACGTAGCCGCGGGTTTCAGAGAACGGAATGCTTTCGATAAATGCCACCGGATCGATCCGCCCCGCGCTGTTGCCCAGCCAGGTATTCACCCGCGACGGGCCGGCATTATAGGCGGCGCTCGACAGAATGCGGTTGCGGCCAAACTGCTGATAGACCGACTCCAGATAGCTGGTGCCGATGGTAATATTGGTCTGCGGATCGAACAGTTGGCTCGGGCCGACATAGCCGGGAATATTGTACATCTGCACCGTATGCTGCGCGGTGCGCGGCATCACCTGCATCAGGCCGGTAGCGCCAACCGGCGACTGCGCTTTCGGATTCCAGGCGCTCTCCTGACGCGCGATCGCCATCGCGTAGCTGGTGGTGATCCCCTTGTCATCGGTCGCGCGGCGGAACTCCTGCGGCCAGGCGACCGGGAAACGCTCCTCCAGATGATCCCACAGCTTGCCGACGATGGTCGCCTGCACGCTCAGATCGGCCCATTTTTGCTCAAAGGCGTAGCGCGCCAGCGCTTCTTGTTCCGGCCGGCTGCGGCTGGCGACATACGAGCCCCACTCGCTGCGGGCCAGGTTGTCCATATTCCAGTACATCAGCTCACGCACCCGGGCGACCTCCGGCCCGTCGACCAGCGACGTGCGCGGCTTGGCCGCCACCGCCACCATCACCGGATAAGTGGCGTTCAGCTTCTGCGCCGCGACCATCGGATAGAAGCCGCGTTCGGTCATCAGGTTACGCAACATCTCCTCGCCTTCGGCGCGTTTGCCTTCGTCCATCAGTTGACTGGCGCGCCAGTAGCGCCACTCATCCTTGTTGCGCGACTCTTCCGGCAGGCGGGCCAGCCAGGTCGCGACGCCCTGCCGATCGCCGTTGCCCAACGCCATGCGTACTCGGCGCTCCAACAGCGAAGGCGAACGGCTGCGCAGAATCACCTGATCGCGCCACTGCGCCTGCTCGTAGGTAGCGTCGCTGCCCATCAGGCGCCAGGCCACCGCCTCTTCCAACCCCAGCCGTTCGTCGTCGCTCATTTTCTGCAACCGCGCGAGCGTCGGGATCATCGCCCGCGCGTTTTCCACATCCTGCCGCGCCAGGCGTTCAAAGGCGATGCCGGTGGCGGCACGGGTAAAGTCAGTCGGCCCCACGCTGCGGGCGAAGGCTTCCACGGTGGTCGGATCGTTTTGCAAGCGCACCAGGGCGTTGCCCATGGTTTGATAGTCGGCCGGCAACTGGCCGTAAAGGTTGCTGACCAGCGAACTGTTACCCTCTTTCAACGCCAGCTTCATGCGCGCCAGAATATCCAGCGGCGTTTGCTTGCCTGCGCCGCGCCAGACGCTGAACAGACGATCGCAGGCGCTCGGCAACGTTTTGCCGTTCAGCCACAGTTCATCGGCGCCGCTCCAGGCCGCCTGCTGGTCACCGGTAGCCCATTTGGCGTAGTAATAGTTGCAGCGCGCAGCCACCGGTTTGGGCGGCTGCGCGCTGAAGGCCAACAGGGTGCGCCAGTCTTCGCGCCGCGCCAGTTCATTGACGAAGCGCGGCACCAGTGATTTCGCCGGCGGCAGCGTCGGGTGGCGTTTGATAAAGTCGTTCACCTCGGAGAACCCCGCCTGGCTCAGATCCTGTGTCAGCTCGCGGTATTCCAGGTAAGGATAAAGCGGGTAATCGCGCAGCGTCGGCATCAGCTGCGCCACCACGTCCATTTGATTGCCGTCCCACGCCTGTTTGATCTGCTGGTAACGCTGACGTTGCGCATCCAGAGAATCCGCCAGCGCCGCGCCTGAAAACGCCGTCAGACACAGGCCCATTGCCAACAGCCGTCGCTTGTCCACCTTGACCATCCTCGCTCTTTCCTCACTGGTTGTACCGCAGGAGCCGCCCAGCTCCCCGGTGACCGCCGCACCACGGCGCCGCGGGACAAAATAAAGCCGGGCGCACGGCCCGGACGCGGATATCTACCATAGACAGCGCAATCGCTTATCCATTCAATACTGTAGAAGAAGAAGTGTATCGCCATGACGGGGGCCAGGTAAAAAACGTTTACTTTGGCTGACAAATCAGGCCGGCGGGATATTTCCAGCCACCGGATTTTTATTAGCTGCCCCGGCACTTATTGGAGAAGTAAAATACTTTTTAATTATTAGCCATCACATTATTGCATTTTCGACATGACGCCGCCGTTGCGCAAATCGCCTGACAGCAGGCTAAACGCGCCAACTTTGCAGAAAAGCGGTGGCAAACCCGGGTGGGCATTTTTATACTATCAAAAATAAGTAAGATAATTCCGAGAAAACAGCACATAAAGCGCCCAACGAAGACATCTTATAATACAATCCGCGCCAATTATGGGTTAGATAGTGTTCATTAGGCAGTGCGACTGACAGCTTTCAGCAAAACGATTGTCCCTTCAAGCGGGCCGGATTTTTCCTTGTCAGGCCACGGCCTGCGGGCGGTGGATCAGGCCGGAATGGCGGGTGAAGATGGTGAATAAGACCGCGATAGCGATGCGTTGCGCAAAAAGCCCCGAACCGGGCTTCCTTGACGCACGCCTGAATATCGGCCGCCTGCTGCTGATCGTTTTGTTGGTGCTGCTGACGTTGTCCGAGCCTGCGCACGCCGCCGCTGATCCCTATCAAAAGCGCACGCACGCCGTGACGACCGTGGTGGTAGGCATCATCAGCTACGCACGCTGGTCGCGTGAACCCAATCCGATCCGCTTGTGCGTGACCGCACCCACCCAGTATGCCGAAGGGCTGTTCGATCCGATCCTGCTGAGCGCGCCGCGTCCGATTAAAGCCGAGCGCGTGCCGTTCGACAGCCCAACGCTGAGTACCGGCTGTGATGTCATCTACTTAGGGAACATCACCGCCGCGCAGAGACAAAATTTCATGCAGCGCATTTCCGGCAACTCCATTCTCAGCATCAGCGAGAACGATAGCGAATGCTCCGCCGGCAGCGCATTTTGCCTGCAGATTGATGGGGACCAGGCCAGCTTCAAGGTCAACCTGGATGCTCTGGCGCGCAGCGGCGTGCGCGTTCACCCCAACGTGCTGCAGCTGGCACGCAAACAGGCGCCGCCGCTATGAGGCTGTTGCGTAGAAACCGCTCCGGCAATGCGCGCCCGACGCTGGGCCGAGTGCTGCAGCGTGTGCATCTTGGGCTGGCGCTGATCGCCGTCGGCACCGCCGGCATCTTTTTGACGCTGGTGGCGCTGTTTGCGCTGCGCGCCTATGCCAATCACAACCTGCACCTGATCGCGCGCTCCATCAGCTATACCGTCGAGGCCGCCGTGGTGTTTGAAGACCGCACCGCCGCGCGCGAAGCGCTGATGCTGATATCCTCCAATGAAGAGGTGTCGGACGCGCGGATCCTCGACAACAACGGCAAGATGCTGGCCAACTGGCGCCATCCTACCGATGGGCCGCTGCACGGCCTGGAGCAGATCGTCGCGCACTGGGCGCTGCCCGAACCGGTCATTCTGCCTATCACCCACGAGGGCAAACAGGTCGGCCAGGTCTGGCTGAGCGGCAACGGCGGCAGCCTGCTGCGTTTCCTGTTGCGCGGCATGGTCGGCATGATCGCCTGCCTGGTGCTCAGCACCCTGTGCGCCCTGGTGTTGTCGCGCCGCATGCTGGTCGGCATCGTCAGTTCGCTGGACGACATCGCCAACGTGGCGCATGCAGTGCGCCGCGATCGCACTTTCGGCCTGCGGGTGCCGTCGGCGCCTATCGCCGAGCTGCATGAGCTCAGCAACGATTTCAACGGCTTGCTCGACGAGCTGGAGGCCTGGCAGGCCCATCTGAAACAGGAAAACGACTCGCTGGCTCACCGGGCGACGCACGACAGCCTGACCGGCTTGCCGAACCGCGCCTTCTTCGAAGGGCGGCTGAGCCGGGCGCTGGGCGATATCGAACCGCCGGCGAAATTGGCGGTGCTGTTTATCGACGGCGATCGCTTCAAGGAGGTGAACGACAGTTACGGCCACGCCGCAGGCGATGCGGTGCTGACCACCATTGCCGGGCGCATTCGCGCGCAGTTGCGCGAGACCGATCTGGTCGCCCGCCTGGGAGGGGATGAATTCGCCGTGCTGTTGGCGCCGGTACACGGCACGGAAGATGTCTTGCAGATCGCTGACAACATCATCGACTGCATGACGCAACCGGTCATTTTGCCGAACGACGAGGCGGTCATCACCTCTCTGAGTATCGGTATTGCGCTGTACCCTGATCACGCGTCGACGCCTCAGGGTCTTTTGCACGAAGCTGACGATGCGATGTATCAGGCAAAGCATCGTTATAACGGAGGCTGGCGGCTGGCTATACATAAATAAGAGCCCCGGCTATAACACTTGAACTAGGGATTTTGACTATGATACAGCAACTGTTTAAAGGTCGTTTTTCACTGCTGGCGATGGCGTTCGTCGCCCTGCTGGCGCTCGCCGGCTGCCAGAGCAAACCGCAGGGCCTGACGCCCGAGCAGGTTGCGCTGCTGCAATCGCAGGGCTTCAAACTGACCGATAACGGCTGGGAGTTCGGCCTGTCGGATAAGGTGCTGTTCGGCAACAACATCGGCAAGCTGAACCCGGAAAGCACCGAGACGGTGCAGAAGATGGGCCGTGCGCTGCTGAGCGTCGGCATCACCAAGTTCCGCCTGGACGGCCATACCGACAACTACGGTGAAGACAGCTATAACGATCAGCTTTCCCTGCGCCGCGCCGATGCGGTGGCCGATCTGCTGGCCAGCGTCGGCATTCCGCGCGCCAATATCGAAACCCGCGGCATGGGCAAGCGCGATCCCGTTGCCGATAACCGCACCTCCAGCGGCCGCGCGGAAAACCGCCGCGTCGCGATCGTCGTCACGCCATAAGCCACCAATATGCGCCTTTATCGGCGCATAAACGGTTATACTTGGCGATCGCTGAGCGATGTCTGGGATCCGAGATCGAAACGGGCTACACTCATGCCGCCAGACATCCTATAAATACTGATATAGAGAGGCTTAGAGCAACGTGGCTCAATACGTCTATACCATGCACCGCGTCGGCAAGGTGGTACCGCCGAAGCGTCATATTTTGAAAAACATCTCCCTGAGCTTCTTCCCTGGGGCAAAAATCGGCGTGCTGGGCCTGAACGGCGCCGGTAAGTCCACCCTGCTGCGCATCATGGCCGGCATCGATACCGATATCGAAGGGGAAGCGCGCCCGCAGCCGGGCATCAAGATCGGTTACCTGCCGCAGGAGCCGCAGCTTAACCTCGAACACACCGTGCGTGAATCGGTGGAAGAAGCGCTGGCGGAAGTGGTCGGCGCGCTGAAGCGCCTGGACGAAGTGTACGCGCTGTACGCGGAAGAAGGCGCAGACTTCGACAAGCTGGCCGCCGAACAGGGCCGCCTGGAAGAGATCATTCAGGCGCACGACGGTCACAACCTCAACGCCCAGCTGGAACGCGCCGCCGATGCGCTGCGCCTGCCGGACTGGGACGCCAAAATCGCCCACCTGTCCGGGGGTGAACGCCGCCGCGTCGCGCTGTGCCGCCTGCTGCTGGAAAAGCCGGACATGCTGCTGCTGGACGAACCGACCAACCACCTGGACGCCGAGTCCGTGGCCTGGCTGGAACGCTTCCTGCACGACTTTGAAGGCACCGTGGTGGCGATCACCCACGACCGTTACTTCCTGGATAACGTGGCCGGCTGGATCCTCGAACTCGACCGCGGCGAAGGCATTCCGTGGGAAGGCAACTACTCGTCCTGGCTGGAGCAGAAAGACGCGCGTCTGGCGCAGGAAGCGTCCGCCGAAGCCGCTCGCCGCAAGTCGATCGAGAAAGAGCTGGAGTGGGTGCGTCAGGGCGCCAAAGGCCGTCAGTCCAAAGGCAAGGCCCGCCTGGCCCGCTTTGAAGAGCTGAACAACACCGAATACCAGAAACGTAACGAAACCAACGAACTGTTCATTCCACCTGGCGCGCGCCTGGGCGATAAAGTGGTCGAAGTCAGCAACCTGCGCAAGTCTTATGGCGACCGCCTGCTGATCGACGACCTGTCGTTCTCGGTGCCGAAAGGCGCGATTGTCGGCATCATCGGCCCGAACGGCGCGGGTAAATCCACGCTGTTCCGCATGATGTCCGGTCAGGAGCAGCCTGATTCCGGCAGCATCGTGCTGGGCGACACCGTCAAACTCGCTTCCGTCGATCAGTTCCGCGACAGCATGGACGGTTCGAAAACCGTCTGGGAAGAAGTCTCCGGCGGGCAGGACATCATGCGCATCGGCAACACCGAGATGCCGAGCCGCGCCTATGTCGGGCGCTTCAACTTCAAGGGCGTCGATCAGGGCAAACGCGTGGGCGAGCTGTCCGGCGGTGAGCGTGGCCGTCTGCACCTGGCCAAGCTGCTGCAGGTTGGCGGCAACGTGCTGCTGCTCGATGAACCGACCAACGACCTGGATATCGAAACCCTGCGCGCGCTGGAAAACGCCCTGCTGGAATTCCCTGGCTGCGCCATGGTGATCTCGCACGACCGTTGGTTCCTCGACCGTATCGCCACCCACATCCTGGACTACCAGGACGAGGGCAAGGTGGAATTCTTCGAAGGCAACTTCACCGAGTACGAAGAGTACAAGAAGCGCACGCTGGGCGCCGATGCGCTCGAGCCGCACCGCATCAAGTACAAAAAGATCGCCAAGTAATGCCCAAGGCGCCGCATGCGGCGCCTTTTTTTACCCCCGCGCCAACTCGCGCGCGTAATCGTCGAACGCCGGGTGCTGCAGCACCACATCGATGAAACAAGCCAGCGCCGGGGAGTTCAGCTTGCGGCTCGGGTAGACCAGATACAGCTCGTTCCCTTCCGCACGCCACGCCGGCAATACCTCCACCAACAGCTTCTGCGCCACCACCTCGCGGCTGAGAAACGCCGGCAGCAACGTGATGCCGGCACCGGCAATGGCGCATTCGCGCGCATACAGCAGGTTGTCGGTGGTGTGCGCCAGCGGCAGCTGCCAACGATAGTAGTCATCGCCGCAGCGCAGGTTCCAGGCCGTCCAGGCGCGGTGGGCGATGCAACGATGCTGCTGCAGTTGCTGCGGATGTTCGATCGGCGGGTGCTGCGCCAGGTAGGACGGCGCCGCCAGCAGATAGCGCGGCGCGTACCCGAGGCGTCGGCCGATCAGCGAAGAATCCTGCGGCTTGCCGGTGCGCAGCGCGGCGTCGTAACCTTCCTGCACCAGATCCACCATGGCGTCGGACACCGACACCTCCAGCGAAACGTCCGGATACTGGCGCTGAAAATCCGCCGCCAGCCGCGCCACCAGGGTCGCCCCCAGCCCGGCCGGCGTCGAGATGCGCAGGCGCCCGCTCGGGTTATCGCGCAGCCGCTGCAACGCCAGATCGGCGCGTTCGGCAGCGGACATCATCGCCTGACAATGCTCCAGATAACGCTCGCCGGCGAAGGTCAGGTTCAGCTGGCGCGTGGTGCGATTGAGCAAGCGCAGCCCCAGCGTCTGCTCAAGCTGGCTGATGCGCTGGCTGACGCTGGATTTCGGCAACCCCACGCGCTGCGCGGCGGCGGTAAAGCTGCCGCACTCCGCCACCAGCGCGAACAGCGCCATATCCTGCAGCTGTTTGAATTCCATTGTTCACCTTAAACGAACACTCCGTTAGATATTGTCCATCTTATCACCCCACTGCCGCGGGTCTACACTGGGGCATCATTTGAAAGGAGTACAATCATGTCGATAAAAGCCATTGCCGTAGACCCGCAGAACCCCGCCAGTTTCATCGAAATCTCACCGGAGATGCCGGTTCCCGGCCAGTACGATCTGCTGGTGGAAGTGAAAGCGGCGTCGGTCAACCCGGTGGACACCAAAGTGCACGCCGGCCTGCAGAAAAGCGGCCTGCAGCAGCCGCGCGTCCTCGGCTGGGACGCCAGCGGCATCGTGGTGGGCGTGGGCAGCAGCGTCAGCGGCTTCAAGCCCGGCGATGAAGTGTGGTACGCCGGCGACATCACCCGCCCCGGCAGCAACAGCAGTCACCAACTGATCGACTCACGCATCGCCGCGCACAAACCGCGCAGCCTGAACTGGGCCGAGTCCGCCGCCATGCCGCTCACCGCCCTCACCGCCTGGGAGGCGCTGTTCGAACACCTGAACATTCAGGACGCGCCGGAGCACAAGACGCTGCTGATCATCGGCGGCGCCGGCGGGGTCGGCTCGCTGGCCATTCCGCTGGCCGCATTGCGCAGCAAGGTGAAAGTGATCGCCACCGCATCAAGACCTGAATCCGCCGCCTGGTGCCGTGAGCGCGGCGCCGATCTGGTGGTGGACTACCGCGATCTGAAGGGCAACCTGGCGCAGCACGGCATCGAGCAGGTGGATTACATCCTGTGTCTGAACGATACCGACGGCCACTGGCCGGCGATGGCCGAACTGATCGCGCCGCTCGGCCATATCTGCACCATCGTTGAGAACGCGCAGCCGTTGGATCAAAACGCGCTGAAGCTGAAAAGCGCCGCGCTGCACTGGGAGTTCATGTTCACCCGCAGCATGTTCACCACCCCGGATATCGCGCAGCAGGGCAAGATCCTGCAGCAGGTGGCGCAGCTGCTGGACGAGGGCAAGCTGAGCACCACGCTGAGCGAAACCCTGCACGGGCTGTCGGTAGACACGCTGACCACCGCGCATCAACAGCTGCTCGGCGGCCATATGCAAGGCAAGCTGGTCATCGCTTACTGAGCCTGAATCGCGGCGGCGCAGCGCGCCGCCGTTACTGCGGACGAACGAAGCCGACGCACAGCATCTGCTCGTCGCTCTGCGGATCGGCGCGGAAGGTCAGCGTCTGCTGCCAATCGAGGCGCATCTTCGGCCAGTGGGCCAACTCACCGCCAAAGTCGCTGTGCGCGCAGTCTTCACCCAACCGCCCGAACAGGGCGACGCCGTGCTGCGCAATCTGCGGATAGCTGATGTTGACGTTGTAGATATTCGGCCGCGCATGATTGGACCAACGCGTAATGGTCCGCGGCCGGGAACCGGCGTACACCGTCATCCACTGCGACAGGTATTCGCCGCCGACGTAGCGCAGTTCAACGCCATACCGCTCTTGCCACTGCCGCTCCACCCCGGCGCTGAACGCCTTGATACCCACCATTTTCTGACCGGCGTTGCGCACGTTGCCCAGCATCACCGCGGCATACCCCAGATAGACCGCCAGCGCCGCACACATCAGCCCAATGGTTGCCGCGCGCAGCGAACGCACCGGCGGCTGGCGCACGCAACCGACCAGCAGCGCGGGCGCCAGCATGAAGAAAGGCTGCAGCCATTCGGTCAGCCGGCCGCCGACGTTGAAAGAGAACCAGAAGGTAATGATGCCGAGCGGCAACAGATAGACCCACAGCAACACCCGCATCGGCAACGCCGGTGGCCAGGCCAGCACCGCCCCGCTACGCCGCAGGATCCCCCACAGCACCAGCGACGGATAGAACACCAGCAGCAGCGACTGCAGCATATCGAGGTTGAGCTGCATCTTGATCTGCGAATCCACCCACTTGAAGGCGGCAAAGTCGTGGTTCCACAACCAGAACACGTTCGGCAGCACCAGCGCCAACCAGATCGCCACCGCCAGATAGAACTGCGGCTGGCGATAGCAGCGGCGGATCTGCGGCACGAATAGCGTCGACAGCGCAGCGAAATAGACAAAGGCGAAGGTCGAGTACTTCGCCATCATCGCCAGCCCGGCGGCCAACGCGAAGGCCGGCCACCAGTTGGCCGAACGCGAAATAGCCAGGTGGAAAAACAGCGCCATCCACGGCCACAGCATCACCAACAGGTAATTGTCGTTGTAGGGAATGATGTCGAAATTGATGATGCCGGACAGGTTGAGCGTCAACAGCGCCATCCAGGCCAGCGAGGTGCTGCCGCTCAGCCGGCGCGCCAACAGCCAGACACCCAGCATGCCGATGGCGATGGCGATGAAGTGCCCGCCATACCAGTACAGGTTCAGCGGCAGCCACGAGAACCCGATCGCCGGCTGCATCGCCGCCCCGACCAGCCACGGGTTTTTCGGTGAGCCCCACTCGCCGTTGAGGCCCCAGTTGAGCGCCTCGACGGCGTCGTAAGGCAGGGTAGGATCGAGATGAACAGTCAGCAGCGTCCAGGCTGCGGCATAGCAGACCAACCAAAGAGCGAGCAAGCGATAAGACATGTCTTCTTCTGAGCGTTATTGTAAAGAAAATCTTACCGTAGTCGCTGTCGAATGAACCATGTTTAAACAAGCCGTTAAATATGCGCCCGGGCGGCCGTTTCTGCCGCCGCGACCGCACATTCCGCTAATTTTCTCAGCCTGCGGCGTGATGCTGGGCGGGCGCGTTCGCCAACCGGCCGGCGTCCGCCGCCAGCAACTGTTGCACCAGCTCGACGCAGCGCAGAAAACGCTCTTCGTAATCGCTGGACTCAACGTGCACATACTCGATGTCGTTGGCGCGCAGCATTTCCTCCAGCAGGCGCTGGAACGCCAGACGATCGGCGGTGCTGCCGAGGCTGCGCAGGCCATCCGCCACCCACGGCGTGTTGTTTTCCAGCAGGATCACCAGATCGAAACGGTATTCGTCGATCAGCGCCTGCACAAAGGGGTGTTCACGCCCCTCGTACTTTTTGCAAAACGCCTGGGTGGTGACGAAATCGGTATCGATAAACGCCACCTTGTTGGCGTACTTGACCGCGAAATCCACGTATTGCGCCTGCCCGAGGGCAATTTTGTCGTAGTCGGAGTATTGCAGCGCCATCTCGTCGCCGCCCAGGTGCGAGAACACGTAATCGCGGCCATATTCCCAGGCGCTGGTGGTGTTGAAGATGTTGGCCAGCTTGTTGACCAGCGTCGATTTGCCGCTCGACTCGCCGCCGAGGATCGCCACGGTGCGCACGAAGAACGGCTTCACCTCGGTCGGGATGTAGTCCCAATAGCGGAATGGATCCTGGCGGATCTGATTGCCGCTGATGTTCATGAACGAACGCTCGGGATCGACCAAAATGGTTTCGATGCCCAGATGCTCGCGGTAGCGCGGCGCATCCTGCGCTTCGCTGGAATAAATGAAGCTCGGCACGATGCCCTTCTGTTCCATAAAGGCCTTCATGCCGTCGCTCCACACGTTCCAGCCGTGCGGATAGGGTTCGATGCCCTGCTCGTCGAACGAGTGGATATGGATGTTTTTCTGGTACTTGAAGGTCTGCAGCAGCCAGCGCAGGCGATCGCTGACCGTCGGCTGTTGCGACATTGAACTGTTCTCGAACAGCTCGCGGTCGCGAGGTTCGTCGTGGCACAAAATAACGTGCAACTCGTCCACCTGGCTGCAGGCGCGCTGGATCAGATAGATGTGGCCGGTATGCAGCGGGTAAAATTTACCAAACACCACGCCGACTTTAACCTCTTTACGCGGGAACTCCAGCCCGAGAAAACGGTGCAGCGCCTCAAGTTTTTGCGCGCTCGGGCTTTTGATTTTGTCGTTCAAAAGCTGGCTCAGATAGCCCTTGGTCATGCCGCTGGCATCCGCCACCTGCTGCAGCGTGCAGCCCTTTTGCTTGATGGACGTCTTCAGGTAATCAAATTGCGGCATGGCCACCTCCGTTTAATATGCTAAACAAAATAGCATATCTTGCTCGCCGTCGGCGACATTAATAAAACCCTTCCAGCACGTCCAGCGCGTCCGCCAGCTTCTTGACCCCGAACACCTGCATGTTGGCCGGCGGCTTTTTCGGCATATTGCCGTGCGGCACGATGGCGCGCTTGAAGCCGTGCTTGGCCGCTTCGGAGATGCGCTCCTGGCCGCTCGGCACCGGGCGGATCTCCCCCGCCAGCCCCACTTCGCCGAACACCACCAGATCGTTCGGCAGCGGCCGATCGCGCAGGCTTGAGACCAGCGACATCAGCAGCGCCAGGTCGGCGCTGGTCTCGCTGACCTTCACCCCGCCGACCACGTTGACGAACACGTCCTGATCCGACATCTGCAGCCCGCCGTGCCGGTGCAGCACCGCCAGCAGGATCGCCAACCGGTTCTGCTCCAGGCCCACCGCCACGCGGCGCGGGTTGGACATCATCGAGTGATCCACCAGCGCCTGGATCTCCACCAGCAGCGGCCGGGTGCCTTCCCACACCACCATCACCGAGCTGCCGGAAGTGACTTCATCGCCGCGGCTAAGGAAGATCGCCGACGGGTTGCTGACTTCGCGCAGCCCCTGTTCGGTCATGGCGAACACCCCCAGCTCGTTGACCGCGCCGAAGCGGTTCTTGTGGCTGCGCAGGGTGCGGAAGCGGGAATCGGCGTCACCGTCCAGCAGCACCGAACAGTCGATGCAGTGTTCCAGCACTTTCGGCCCGGCCAGCGAGCCGTCTTTGGTGACGTGGCCGACCATCACGATCGCCACGCCACGCGTCTTGGCGAAGCGCGTCAGGTAGGCGGCGGTTTCCCGCACCTGCGCCACGCTGCCCGGCGAAGACTGAATGTCCGCCATGTGCATCACCTGAATCGAGTCGATCACCATCAGCTTCGGCTGTTCCTGCTCGGCAATCAGGCAGATCTGCTCGATGCTGGTTTCCGACAGCATGTTCAGGCCGCCGGTCGGCAGCCCCAGACGGTGGGCGCGCATCGCCACCTGCTGCAGCGATTCCTCGCCGGTGACGTACAGGGTTTTCATCTGTTCAGACAGCTTGCACAGCACCTGCAGCAACAGGGTGCTCTTGCCGGCGCCGGGGTTGCCGCCGATCAGAATGGCGCTGCCGGGCACCACGCCGCCGCCCAGCACGCGGTCGAACTCGAGAAAGCCGGTGGTGAAGCGCGGCAGCGCCTCCAGGCTGATTTCCGACAGCTTCTGCACCTTGCTGACGCCGGCGTCGCCGGCATAGCCGCTGAGGCGATCGTTGCGCGCCGCTGCGGGCGACGCGGCCAAACGCACTTCCGTGATGGTGTTCCAGGCATGACAGGCGCTGCACTGCCCCTGCCAACGCGGATAGTCCGCCCCGCACTCATTGCACACAAATGCCCGTTTTGCCGCTTTTGCCACGTCTTACCTCAATCTTTCGTTATCGCACTTCGTGTTTCAGGCTGCCGGTGAGAATACACAGCACGCCCATCAGATCCGCATGCCGGATCGATACCTGCGCTTTTTCATACACTTTCGGCTTGGCGTGGTAGGCGATGCCCAGCCCCGCCGCCTGCATCATTTTCAAATCGTTGGCGCCGTCGCCGATGGCCACGGTTTGCGCCAGCGGGATCTCCAGCTTCTCCGCCAGCCGCAGCAGCGTGTCGGCTTTGAACTGCGCGTCCACCACCGGCCCCAGCACTTCGCCGGTCAGCTTGCCGTCGCGGATCTCCAGCTCATTGGCCGCCGCCGCCACCAGCCGCAGCCGGTTGCGCAGGTATTCGGCGTAGTAGGTGAAGCCGCCGGAGGCGATCGCCACATGCCAGCCCATCGCCTGCAGCTTGCCCACCAGGCTGGTCAGCCCCGGCATCAACGGCAGCTCGTCGCGCACCTGCTTGAGGATGTTGGCATCGGCCCCTTTCAGCGTGCCGACGCGCTGGCGCAGGCTGGCGGTAAAGTCCAGCTCGCCGCGCATCGCGCGTTCGGTGACTTCCGCCACCTGCTCGCCGACGCCCGCCAATTTGGCGATCTCGTCGATGCATTCGATCTCGATCGCCGTCGAATCCATGTCCATCACCAGCAGCCCCGGCGTGCGCAGGTGCGGGATCTTGCCGAGCGGCGCCACGTCCAGCCCGCTCTCCGCCGCCAGCAGCTTGGCGCGCGGCGTCAAGGTGCCCGCCAGGCGCACGACCTGATAGTCGTCCACGCCCCAGGCGGTGACGATCACCATCGCCGCGCCCAGCTTGCGTTGGAATTGCGTAATCCGCGCCTTGTCCAGCTTTCTGCCGTATAACAGCCACCCGGTATTGCCCGCCCGGTAGTCCAGCGGCATCACTTCGTCGCCGCTGAGCGAAAGGGGAAGACCCGGCCATTGAGAGATCTCCGCCGGAAGATCGCAATAGGTCAGACTGTTTGACATCATTGACTCCTGAATGGACAAAAACGCTGCATGATAAAACGACGCATCAAGCTATCCTATCGCCAGCGGTTCTGGCAACATAAAGTGTCCCCGATGCCCAAGGAACCTGCATGGCTCGCGCTAAACTGAAATTTCGCCTGCACCGCACCGCTATTATCCTGATTTGCCTGGCTTTGCTGGTGCTGCTGATGCAGGGCGCCTCTTATTTTAGCCTGAGTCACCAAATGGCGCGATCCGAGCAGGTGGAAGAGTTGGCGCAGACGCTGACCAAACAGGTCGCCTACAGCCTGGCGCCGCTGCTGGACGACGACGGCAACAACCCGCGCATCGACGCCATCCTCAAGCAGCTCACCGATCACAGCCGCATTCTCGACGTCAGCGTGTATCAGCTTGACGGCACGCTGGTCTCCCACGCCGGGGAACAGATAAGTATACGCGACCGCCTGTCGCTCGACGGCAAACGCGCCGGCAGCTACTTCAACCACCAGTTGGTCGAATCCATTCAGGGCAAAGACGGCCCGATCGGCTTTATCCGCATCACCCTCGACACCCACGTGCTGGCGACCGAATCCAAGCAGGTGGACAACACCACCAACCTGCTGCGCCTGATGATCCTGCTGGCGCTGGCGATCGGCATCATTCTGGCGCGTACCCTGCTGCAACACCGCCGCAGCCGCTGGCAGCAGTCGCCGTACCTGTTGACCGCCAACACGCCACTGGAAGAAGGCAATACGGTGGAAGACGACGAAGAGGATGCGCCGGAGATAAAGCAGGAAGCGCCGAAGAAGGAGTAACTCAGGCCAGGCGCTGAATGCGTTCTCGCCGTTTTATTGTCCTTTCAGTGAATAGATTGCCCGTAACGGCTACACCCATAATCAATTGAAAGGTAAAGCGTTAGCCAAAAACGGCCGTGCGGAATGAATAGATTGACGGGCGGGCGCCATGACGACGCCCGCCGCGGTATTACGCTTTGTCGCCCAGCAGCACGGATTCCAGCGCGATAACGATCATTTCGTTAAAGGTGGTCTGGCGTTCCGCCGCCGTGGTCGCTTCGTGACGCAGGATGTGGTCGGACACGGTGCAGATGGTCAGCGCCTTACAGCCGAACTCTTCGTACAGCTCCGCCGCCACGCCGTAGATGCCGGCCGCTTCCATTTCCACGCCCAGGATGCCGTACTTCTTCATCACCTGGAACATGTCCGGATCCGGGGTGTAGAACAGATCGGCGGAGAAGATGTTGCCCACGCGCGCCGGGATGCCCTGCGCCGCCGCCGCGTCGACCGCGTTGCGCACCATGTCGAAGTCGGCGATCGCCGCGTAGTCGTTATCCTTGAAGCGCAGACGGTTCACCTTGGAGTCGGTGCACGCGCCCATGCCGATCACCACGTCACGCAGTTTGATATCGTCACGCACCGCGCCGCAGGAACCCACGCGAATGATCTTCTTCACGCCGAATTCGGCAATCAGCTCGCGCGCATAGATGGAGCAGGACGGGATGCCCATGCCGTGGCCCATTACGGAGATGCGGCGGCCTTTGTAGGTGCCGGTGAAGCCCAACATGCCGCGCACGTTGTTCACTTCCACCGCGCCTTCCAGGAAGGTTTCGGCGATGTATTTTGCGCGCAGCGGGTCGCCCGGCATCAGTACTACGTCAGCGAAATCACCCATCTCAGCATTAATGTGCGGCGTAGCCATAATTTTCTTCCTTTAGAAATCTTATTTAATAAAAACGTCAAACATCCAAGCCTTGAATTTCGAGTTGCAGCCAGGCAGCTAGCGGGTGAATCCCCAGGAACTTACTTGAGTAAGCGACTGGGGTTCACGCGTGAAGCTAACAACGCTGCGGCTTGAAAGACAGGGCTTAGAACATGGTCTTACCGTAATCCATCGGCGACAGGCCAAAATAATTGGCGACGGTCTGGCCGATGTCGGCGAAGGTCTCGCGGTGGCCCAGCGAACCCGGTTTCACTTTCGGACCGTAAACCAGCACCGGGATGTGCTCGCGGGTGTGGTCGGTGCCCGGCCAGGTCGGGTCGCAGCCGTGGTCGGCGGTGAAGATGATGATATCTTCGTCTTTCACCAGCTTCAGCAGCTCCGGCAGGCGGCGGTCGAACAGCTCCAGCGCGGCGGCGTAGCCCGCCACGTCGCGGCGGTGGCCGTAAGAGGAGTCGAAGTCCACGAAGTTGGTGAACACGATGGTGTTGTCGCCGGCCTTTTCCATTTCAATCAGGGTCGCGTCAAACAGAGCATCGATGCCGGTCGCCTTCACCTTCTTGGTGATGCCGACGTTGGCGTAGATGTCGGCGATTTTACCGATCGACACCACTTCGCCGCCCTTCTCGTCCACCAGCTTTTTCAGCACGGTCGGCGCCGGCGGCTCTACCGCCAGATCGTGGCGGTTGCCGGTGCGCTGGAAGTGGCCCGGCTTATCGCCGACGAACGGACGCGCGATCACGCGACCGATGTTGTAACCGCCTTCGGTCAGCTCTTCACGCGCGATTTCGCACAGCTCATACAGACGATCCAGGCCGAAGGTTTCTTCATGGCAGGCGATCTGGAACACCGAGTCGGCGGAGGTGTAGAAAATCGGCTTGCCGGTTTTAATGTGCTCTTCGCCCAGCTGATCGAGGATCACGGTGCCGGATGAGTGGCAGTTGCCCAGGTAGCCCGGCAGATTGGCGCGTTCGACCAGTTTGTCCAGCAGCGCCTGCGGGAAGCTGTTGTGCTCGTCCTTGAAGTAGCCCCAGTCGAACAGCACCGGCACGCCGGCGATTTCCCAGTGGCCCGACGGCGTGTCTTTACCGGAAGAGAGCTCGCTGGCGTAAGCGTAAGCACCGATGATGTCGGCGTTGCGATCCAGCCCCTGCGGGAAGTTGCCGGTGGACTCCTCCGCCGCTTTGCCGAGGCCCAGACGGCTCAGGTTAGGCAGCGTCAGCGGGCCCTGGCGGCCCACGTTGGCTTCACCGCGCGCGCAAACCTCGGCGATGTGGCCCAGGGTGTCGGACCCCTGGTCGCCAAAACGTTCGGCGTCTTCGCTGGCGCCGATGCCGAAGGAGTCCAATACCATAATAAATGTGCGTTTCATCTGTGCTCTCCTGCGTGTTCTCACGCTATTGCGACCGCAAAACTGCAATCGCCCTTATTCTCTAAATTTATACCCAATGGATTTCAAGTTGTAGCTAGGCGGCTAGCGCGTGTATCCCCAGGAGCTTACTCAAGTAAGTGACTGGGGTGCACGCGTGCAGCCAACAACGCTACGGCTTGAAAGACGAGGGTCATCACGCTTGAGTGATGCGCTTATACACCACCGGCGTCGCCTCCGGCGCCTTGTCGCTCAGCGTCATTGCGCTGCGCACCGCATCGGCCGCCAGCTGCCAGCTCTCTTCATCGTTGGCGTGGATCATCGCCAGCGGTTGCTGGGTATCCACCTTATCGCCCAGACGCGCTACCTCGGTCAGGCCAACGCTGTAATCGATGGCGTCGCTCGCCCGGCGGCGGCCGCCGCCCAGCGACACCACCGCCATACCCAGCGCGCGGGTATCCATGGCGCTGATGATGCCCGGCTTTTCAGCATACACCGGCTTGCTCAGCGTTGCCGCCGGCAGATAGCTATCATAACGTTCGACGAAGTCTATCGGCCCTTGCTGCGCCGCCACCATGCGGCCAAACACCTCAGCCGCTTTGCCGTTGTCCAGCACCGCCTGCAGCTTGGCGCGCGCATCGGCCTCGTCTTGCGCCAGGCCGCCGGACAGCAGCATCTCCACGCACAGCGCCAGCGTCACTTCCAGCAGGCGCGGGTTGCGGTATTCGCCGGTCAGGAAGCGTACCGCTTCGCGCACTTCCACCGCGTTGCCGGCGCTGGAAGCCAGCACCTGGTTCATGTCGGTCAGCAGCGCGGTGGTCTTGCAGCCCGCGCCGTTGGCCACGCCGACGATCGCCTGCGCCAAATCTTGCGACAGGGCATAGGTCGGCATAAAGGCGCCCGAGCCAACCTTCACGTCCATCACCAGCGCATCCAGCCCTTCCGCCAGTTTCTTGGCCAGAATAGAGGCGGTGATCAGCGGGATCGAATCCACGGTGGCGGTGATGTCGCGGGTGGCGTAAAAACGCTTGTCCGCCGGCGCCAGCGAACTGGTCTGGCCGATGATCGCCACGCCGACGTCCTGAATGATTTTGCGGAAGGCGTTATCGTCCGGGAAAATATTGAAGCCCGGAATGGCTTCCAGTTTGTCCAGCGTGCCGCCGGTATGCCCCAGGCCGCGGCCGGAGATCATCGGCACATAGCCGCCGCAGGCCGCCACCATCGGGCCGAGCATCAGCGAGGTCACGTCACCCACGCCGCCGGTCGAATGCTTGTCAACGATCGGGCCATTCAGCGCCAAACTCTTCCAGTCCAGCACGGTGCCGGAATCGCGCATCGCCATGGTGAGCGCCACGCGCTCCGGCATGCTCATGTCATGGAAATAAATGGTCATCGCCAGCGCGGCGATCTGCCCTTCCGACACCACGTTGTCGCGAATGCCGTTGATGAAAAAGCGGATTTCCGCTTCGCTTAACGGCTGGCCGTCGCGTTTCTTACGAATAATTTCTTGAGCCAGGAACAAGGCATCCCCCTGTGTCGCCGAGAGTCGGTGCAGACGGGCGCGCCTGGCGCCCGCCAACGAAATCGATCAGTAGCCGCCGCCGGCGGTCTGGGTCTGGTGGCCCAGCGCGGTCAGCAAGCTGGCCAGCAGGCTGGAAGCGCCAAAGCGGAAATGCCGCGCATCGGCCCACCCTTCGCCCAGAATACGATCGGCAAGTTGCAGATAATGCAGCGCGTCTTCCGCGGTGCGCACGCCGCCGGCCGGCTTGAAGCCCACCGTCTTCGCCACGCCCATATCGCGGATCACCGACATCATCAGCTCGGCGCTCTCCAGGGTGGCGTTGACCGGCACCTTGCCGGTGGAGGTCTTGATAAAGTCCGCCCCGGCCTTGATGGCGATCTCGGACGCCTTGCGGATCAAATCGGCCTGTTTCAGCTCACCGGTTTCGATGATCACTTTCAGCAACACGTTGGCCGCCTGGCAAGCCTGCTTGCACTGTTTCACCAGCTCGAAGCCGACCTGTTCGTTGCCGGCGATCAGCGCGCGGTATGGGAACACCACGTCCACTTCATCCGCGCCATAGGCGATCGCCGCGCGGGTTTCCGCCAGCGCGATGTCGATATCGTCATTGCCATGCGGGAAGTTGGTCACGGTGGCGATGCGGATGTCCGGCGTGCCTTGCTCGCGCAGCGCCTTACGCGCCACCGGGATAAAACGCGGGTAGATGCAGATGGCCGCCGTGTGGCCGGCCGGGCTGTTGGCCTGACGACAGAGCGCGATCACTTTCTCGTCGGTGTCATCATCATTCAGCGTGGTTAAATCCATCAAGTTCAGCGCACGTTGCGCTGCTGCGGTTAATTCGGTCATAAAACTCTCCAACTGAGTACCTGGGTGTTGGCGAGCGGACTTGGTTCCATGAAGATAGCGCTGGGGAACGGCGTTCCCGCGGCGGCAACTGAGATCCTTCTCACCGCACATGGCCACCCGCCTTGCGGCCGGCCAGTAATAGCTATTTGAACACGAATGCCGCAGGCGATTCGCGTTCATCGTCACACTATATGAAATAGCACTGTAACAGACCGGAATTATATGTGAAGAACATCACAAAATAACGCGATATCGTTCACAAATTCGCTAAAGAAGCGGCTGAAGATCGCGGATGCGGCAAGCACCCGCGTTGCTTAGAGTATAGGCGGAGTCCCGCGTTCGGTCGCGCCGTCGCGGGCTCCGTGATGGCTTACAGCGCCAGGAAGAAGCCGGCGATGGTGGCACTCATCAAGTTGGACAGCGTGCCCGCCGCCACGGCCTTCAGACCGAAGCGCGCGATGTCGTGGCGACGGTTGGGCGCCATGCTGCCCAGACCACCCAGCAGGATCGCCACCGAGGAGAGGTTGGCGAAGCCGCACAACGCGAAGGAGATGATCGCCTTGGTGTGCGTCGACAGTACCTGCAGGCCTTCCGCCGCCACCACGTCATCCGGGCGCAGATAGGCGCCGAAGTTCATGTAGGCGACGAACTCGTTGACGATGATCTTCTGTCCGATGAACGAACCGGCGGTCATCGCTTCGCTCCACGGCACGCCGATCAGGAAGGCGATCGGTGAGAACACCCAGCCGAGGATCAGCTCAAGCGACAGCTGCGGATAATCGAACCAGCCGCCGATACCGCCGAGAATGCCGTTAAGCAAGGCGATCAGCGCGATAAACGCCAGCAGCATCGCACCGACGTTCAGCGCCAGCTGCATGCCGGAAGCCGCGCCGGAAGCCGCCGCATCGATCACGTTGGCCGGACGATCCTCTTCGGCGATCAGCTTCATCGCATCGTCTTTATCGTGGGTCTGCTCGGTTTCCGGCACCATCAGCTTGGCGAACAGCAGCCCGCCCGGCGCGGCCATGAAGGATGCGGCGATCAGGTATTCCAGCGGCACGCCCATCTGCGCGTACCCCGCCAACACCGAACCGGCTACCGAAGCCAGGCCGCCGCACATCACGGCGAACAGTTCTGACTGGCTCATGGTGGCGATATAGGGGCGCACCACCAGCGGCGCTTCGGTCTGGCCGACGAAAATGTTGGCGGTCGCCGACAGCGATTCGGTGCGCGAGGTGCCCAGCAGCTTGTGCAGGCCGCCGCCCAGCACGCGGATCACCAACTGCATGATGCCGAGGTAGTACAGCACCGCAATCAGCGAGGAGAAGAACACGATCACCGGCAGGACGCGCAGCGCGAACACGAAGCCGCCGCCGCCG
>PVKZ01000843.1:0-23952 GCA_004027375.1 Macroglossus sobrinus
GTATAACAGGAGGAGAAAGGTGAAAAGAACAACCGGTTTCTTGTTTGATGAACGCTGTTTCTGGCACAGCACCGGCCTGCACGCCACCACCCTGCCGGTCGGCGGCTGGGTGCAACCGCCCTCGGGCGCCGGCCATGCCGAGTCGCCGGAAACCAAACGGCGCATGAAGAACCTGATGGACGTATCCGGCCTGTCGCGCCGGCTCACCCTGCTGAGCGCCGAACCGGCGACGGAAGAAGACCTGCTGCGCATCCACCCCGCCCACTACCTGCAGCGCTTCAAACAGGTGAGCGACAGCGGCGGCGGCCTGCTGGGGGAGGAAGCGCCGCTGGGGCCGGGCAGCTATGAAATCGCCAAACTCTCCGCCGGCCTGGCCTGTGCGGCGGTGGAGGCGGTGCTGCAGGGCGAACTGGATAATGCCTATGCGCTGTCGCGCCCGCCGGGCCACCACTGCCTGCCGGATCAATCGATGGGCTTCTGCTTCCTGGCCAATATTCCCATCGCCATCGAGCGCGCCAAGGCCCGTTACGGCCTCGGAAAAGTGGCGGTGCTCGACTGGGACGTGCACCACGGCAACGGCACCCAGCACATCTATTGGCAGCGCGGCGACGTGCTGACGCTGTCGCTGCATCAGGACGGCTGCTTCCCGGCGGGCTATTCCGGCGAGCAGGATCGCGGTGAAGGCGACGGGGCGGGCTGCAACGTTAACGTGCCGATGCTAGCCGGCGCCGGCGACGACGGCTACCTGCACGCCATGCGGCGCATCATCATCCCGGCGCTGGAAAAATTCGAGCCGGAGCTGATCATCGTCGCCTGCGGTTACGACGCCAACGCCCTCGATCCGCTGGCGCGCATGCAGCTGCACAGCGACAGCTTCCGCGCCATGACCGCGCTGGTGCAGGACGCCGCCGACCGGCTGTGCGGCGGCAAACTGGTGATGGTGCATGAAGGCGGTTACGCCGAATCCTACGTGCCGTTCTGCGGGCTGGCGGTGATGGAACAGCTAAGCGGCGTGCGCACTGAAGTGCAGGATCCGCTGCTGGCATTCATCCAGCAACAGCAGCCGCGCGACGCCTTCAACCGCTTCCAGCGCGAAGCGCTCGACGCGTTGGCGCGCCAGTTCGGCCTGTAATCCCCCTTTGCGGGCGCCGCACCCGGCGCCCCTGACAACCTCGCCGCCAGCCGCTACGCTGAAGGGCAACCCTACCACCATGAGAACAATAACATGTCCGAACAAACCGTCAGCTTTATCAAAGGCCGTCACGGCGACATCGCCGTGCACGACTGGGGAAACGACAAGCCGCGCTATCTGGCGCTGCTGGTGCACGGCTACGGCGAGCATCTCGGCCGCTATCAATACGTGGCGCGCACGCTGCAGGCGCAGGGCGCGCGGGTGTTCGGCCCCGACCACCTCGGCCACGGCCTGTCGCAGGGCGAACGCGTGCTGATCGAGGATTATGACGCCGTGGTCGACGACGTGCAGCGCGTGGTCAGCCATTTCCGGCAGCAATACCCCACCTTGCCGCTGGTGGCGATCGGCCACTCGATGGGCGGCATGATCGCCACCCGCTACGTGCAGCGCCATGGCGAGGAAGTGCGCGCGCTGGTGCTGTCCGGCCCGCTGCTCGGCGACAGAACGGCGATCTCCGATCTGGCCGAACTGCCGACGATCCCCGACGCGCCGCTGGATACCGCCACCCTGGCGCGCGATCCGGCGGTCGGCGCAGCGTATCAGGAAGATCCGCTGGTGTGGCACGGGCCGTTCAAGCGCCCCACCCTGCGCGCCATGCAGCGGATCCTCGCCGCCATCAACGCCGGACCGGGGTTCGGCGCGCTGCCCACGCTATGGATCCACGGCGACGACGATCGGTTAGTGCTGATGAGCGAAACGCAAACCGCGCTCGATCGTCTGCAGGGCGACGATTTCGAACGGATGATCAATGCGGGCGGGCGGCACGAGAGCTTTAACGAAACCAATAAGGATCAGATCCTCAAGCGGGTGACCGATTTTATTGCGCGGGCGTTAGGCTAAGGCGTTCCCCCTCAGCAGGCTGAGGGGGCACGACGGCGTCAGCCTTCGACGATGGCGAGGTAGTGTTTGACGAAGCGATCCGAGGTGATGTCCCAACGCACCGGGGTGCCCTTCTCGACGAACCAGGAGTCGCCGGCCTGATAGTGTACCGACTCGCCGGTGCGTTCGTTGGTCAGAGTGGCGCTGCCTTCCCACACCGTGGCGTGCTCGGCGAACGGGTACTCCATCACGAAGCTGCCGCGGGTGCAGCTGAATACGCCGCAGTTCAGGTTGTCGGTTGGTTCGCCGAAGATGCTGGCCACGCCGACGTTTGGCGTGCCGGCGATCACCGTGGCGCCCAGGTTGCTGACGCTGCCGATCTCCAGCAGTTCCGGCAGCGGTTGTTTAAGCAGTAACGGTTTCATGTCATTCTCCTCTGAGGGTTAACGGCGGCCTTTCCAGTAGCCGGATGTCTGGTGCCAAACCTTACCGGCGGTGGTCATCACCCGCCGCAGCTTGTCCTTGCCGAAGATGTTGACGTGCGGGATCGAGCTCATCAGATCGTAGCGATCGGATCCTTCGCTCATGCCCTCCGCCAGCACCTTGCATACGATGTGGCTCGGCGTCACGCCGAAGCCGGAGTAGCCCTGCACGTAAAACACGTTGTCGCGATCCGGCAGCGTGCCGATCTGCGGGAACAGGTTGGCGCTGCAGCACAGCGGGCCGCCCCAGGCCAGATCGATCTTCACGTCTTTCAGGTACGGGAACACCTTCAGCATCAGGTTGCGGTTCCAGGCCTTGAGATCCGACGGGAAATATTCGATCAGGCGAGTGGCGCTGCCGAACAGCAGCCGGTTTTCGTTGGTCACCCGGTAATAGTCGATCACCGGGCGAATGTCGCTGTAGGCGCCGCGGATCGGACTGATCTGACGGATCAGATCGTCAGACAGCGGCTCGGTGGCCAGCTGGAAGGCGTAGGTGTTGATAGTCTTGCGGTAGATCTGCGGCTCCATGCCGTTGAGGAAGCCGTTGCAGGCCCACAGCATCTTGTTGGCGCGCACCGAGCCCATGGCGGTGCGCACCGTGATGCGCGGCCCGTATTCCACGTTGAGCACGCTGCTGTTCTCGAAGATTTTCACCCCGTAGCCGCTCAGCGCCTTGGCCTCGCCCAGCAGCAGGTTGAGCGAATGCACGTGGCCGCCGCCCATGTGTTTCAGCGCGCAGGTGTAAGCGTCGGAGCCCACCACCTGCTTCACTTCCGCGCCGGTGTAGAGCTCGATCTCCTCTTCCGGCGCCACCGCCCTGAACTCCTTCAGCCAACCGCGCAGGGTCTTCTCCTGACGCGCGTTGCTGCCGAGATAGCCGTAGCCGAAACAGAAGTCGGCGTCGATGTCATATTTCTTGATGCGTTCGCGGATGATGCCGGCGCCGAGGTTGCTGATCTTGAAGATGGTTTCCAGCCCGGACGGGCCGACGTGGCGTTTGATCTTCTCCAGATCGTGGCCGATGCCGGCCATCACCTGACCGCCGTTGCGCCCGGTGCCGCCGTAGCCCAGATAGCGGCCTTCGAGAATGGCGATGTTGGTGATGCCCTTCTCCGCCAGCTCCAGCGCGGTGTTGATGCCGGAGAAGCCGCCGCCGATGATCACCACGTCGACGTCCAGATCCTCTTCCAGCGTCGGGAAGCGCAGATCGTATTTTTTGGTCGCCGCGTAGTAGGTTAAGGACTCGATTTCGTTGTTCACTGCCGCACTCCCGATTGCCTATGCCATGACATCGGATTATCGGGAGCAGTGGGATCGTTCGCTATGTCCCCTTAGGGACATTCGTCCCCTTCATCTTTCAAACCACAGCGTTGTTGGCTGCTGACGTTCACCCCAGTCACTTACCTAAGTAAGCTCCTGGGGACTATCGTCCTGGCCGCCTAGCTGTAGCTTGAAAGCTATAGGGGATACATCGATACATTCACGCGCTGCGCCGCTGCGGGGCGGTCAGCAGCAGGCTGAACAGTTCGGCCTGCGAACCGATGTTCAGCTTGCCGTAAATGTTCTTGCGGTGGTTTTTTACCGTGCCGAGGCTGATGAACAGCCGGTCGGCAATCTGCTGCGAACCGCAGCCGGCGAGGATCAGATCGACGATCTCGCGCTCGCGCGGCGTCAGCAGATAGCGCGCCTGCGCGCCGTCGCTGTTCACCGTCGCGGCCTCGGCCGGCGCCGCCACCACCTCACCGTGCAGCCGAGCCACGCTTTTCACCAGCGTCAACGCGCTGCGCAGATCCGCCCGTTGCGGGTAGCGCACCGCCACCGTGCGGCGCGCCGAGCCGAAGAACACCCCCAGCCCGCGCTCCGGCGTCAATTGCAGCAGCACGCCGGCCTCGTCGTGCCAGCCGGTCTTGCGATAAAAATTGCGGTAATAGTCGCTGTGATAAAACCCGCAGGGCGCCAACTGGCGCAGCGTCAACACCTCGCCTTCGCCGCCGTCGTTCAGCGCGCGGTAAAACGGATCCTGCAGGTAGGCGCCCTGTTGGTAGATCTGGTTGACCGCATCGCTGTTTTCCCGCTCGGTTTTGATCAGGCAGCGCGGCGGCCGGCCGCGTTCGAAGGCATAGACGATGGCGTTGTCGAAGGCGAAAAACCCTTCCAGCCAGTTCAGCAGGCTGGGATAAAAGCGCGGGCTGGCCACCGCATCGATCACCGTAGACAAGCGTTCAACCTGAATATCCATACCCGCCTCGCCATGATTAATACATTAACAATCTACCGATTTCGGATGGGGTTGGCCGCATAACGGCCGGTACTGTTAAAAAAAGCATCCGGCGCGCCGAAATGCAAGAACGATATCGTTTACATGTTAAACAACTCACAGGTTGCCGCGGCGGGGAAAGCGGTGGCCGCTCCGCGCCCGCTGGCTTATGCTGTGGCATCGCGCCCCGCAACGCCGTCAAGGAGACCTCATGTCCGTCAGCCATATCATCGCCAACCGCCAGACCTGGTTCGGCCACGGCAGCATCCAACAGCTGCCGCCGCTGCTGCTGGCCGATCCGCAGCCGACGCTGCTGTTCAGCTGCCGCTCTTTTCTCAACGGCCCGGTGTACGCCGGCCTGCGCGAAGCGCTGACGCCGCTGCTCATCGGCACCGAGATCGTCAGCCACGAGGCGTCGCCGCAGGAAATCGACGCCTGGGTGGCGCGCTGGCGCGGCCAGGCGCGGCGCGTGGTGGCCATCGGCGGCGGCAGCGTGCTGGACGCCGCCAAGGCGTTCTCCGCGCTGGTGGAGCACCCGCTGCCGACGCTGCGCTATATGGAAAAGGTGGGCGACAGCAAAATCAGCGGCGCCACCCTGCCGCTGATCGCCATTCCCACCACCGCCGGCACCGGCAGCGAGGTGACGCAGAACGCGGTGATCACCGATACCCAGATCAGCAAGGTGAAAGCCTCGCTGCGCCATAACAACTTCGTGCCGCACACCGCCATTCTCGATCCGCAGCTGCTGGCGGGCGCCCCGGACAAGGTGCTGGCCTACTGCGCCATCGACGCCTTCACCCACCTGTTCGAGGCCTATCTGTCGAAAACCGCCGGCGCCATGACGCGCGACATGTCGCTGAGCGGCATCCGCCACTTCCTCGCCGCCTGGCCGGCGCTCAACCGCAGCGACGCGGCGCGCGAGGCGATCATGCAGGCTTCCTACCTCGGCGGGCTGACGCTGAGCGCCGCCGGGCTGGGGGTCATTCACGGCATCGCCGGCGAGATCGGCGCGCTGCGCGACTACCACCACGGCCAGGTCTGCGGCCGCCTGCTGCTGCCGTTCCTCGCCCTGCTGGAAAACAGCGAACAGCCGCAGCAGCGCGCACTGATGGCCGAGCTGGCCGCCAGACTGTACCCGCACTGGCAGGGCAGCCCGGAGAGCTACCTGACCGACTTCATCACCCGCCACGCCATCGCGCCGTTCTGGCAGGACGATTTGCCGATTTCCGGCCAGGAATTGGCGGTAGCGCTGGAGAAATCCAACAGCAAGAATTCCTGGCTCGACTATGCGCCGGCGCAGCGGCAACGGATGATCGAAGAGGCGTTTCGCGTCGAATGATGATATCTACCCTAAATAGTTGGAGCTGCATCCCGGCGGCAAGAGGCGGCTCGCCAGGAGCTTACTCAAGTAAGTGACTGGCGTACGCACTCGCAGCCAACACAGATGCAGTTTCAAGTATGACGGGTATAATCAGATCAACGCACTAGCAGGAGTAAGGAAATGGGCATCATCGGCTGGATCTTCGCCGGCATCGCGGTCGGCATCCTGGTCGGCGCGCTGATCAGAATCTTCGGCAAGAAGAAAGAACAGTAAGCGTCACGCTGTTCCGTGGGCCGCCAGCAGGCACTCATGGAACAGCTTCACCACCCGCTGCGGCACCGGCGAGCGGCGCAGCACGCTGGAGTATTCGCAGTGATAGCGGAACAGCGCCGGTTTGATCGCCCGCATCATATTCTGCGCCACGAAAAACGCCGCGTAGTGATCCGGCAAAAAGCCGACGTATTTGCCGGACAGGATCAGCGTGGCGATCGACTCCTGCGCAAACCCCGTCGCCTTGCGATGCAAATGTTGCTGCAGGCTCAGTTCCATATTCGGCGAATGATAGCCTAATCCGGCGAAGGCATAATTGTGCAGCAGATCCCAATTTAATGTTTCATGGGGGCCGGAAAATAATTCATGCTGCGCGCCGCAATATAAGAACATCCTCTCACTGAATAACGAATGATAAGATAAACTTTCCGCGCTGCGGTGCATGGGAATAACGCCAACCTGAAATTGCCCGTCAATGACGCCGCGTTCAATGGTATTAATCGGCTCCACGTACATTTGCAAAGAAACCTCCGGCGCGCGCTCGCTGAATAATGCGATGGCCCGGCCGATCTGCGCCTGCGGATTGCTGACCGTATGGTCGAATATCGCCACGTGCAGCTGCCCGCCCATGCGCTGGTGCACCTCGTCCACCCCGCGCCGGAACGCCTCGGTGGCCGCCAGCAGGTTGACGGTTTCCTGGTAGATAATCAGCCCCTCGTCGGTGACCGCAAAGCCCTCGCGCCCGCGCTGGCACAGCGTCAGGCCCAACCGCTGCTCCAGATCCTTGATGTGCTTGCTGATGGTCGACAGGCTGATATTCAGCTCCAGTTCGGCGGCGCTCATGCCGCCGCAGTCGACCACGGCCTTGAATACCCGCAGCAAACGCAGATCCATATCCGACAATTGTCCCAGCAACGCGCGCTTTTTTACTTGCATAAAACCTTAAGTAAGTTTCGACATATGATTATTCACAGTAGAGAACAAGCGGTACATAGTCAATTTCGCACAACAATTCGTTAACAACTCATTTTATTTAATTAATCGCACTTATTTTCCTGCCCGGAGGAAAACATGGCCGCTGAAAATTATTCACTTAATCGTCTCGATGCCGCAGGGTTAGAAGCCCATTGGATGCCTTTTACCGGCAACCGCAATTTTAAAGCGCAGCCGCGCATCATTACTCAGGCCGCAGGGGCGTATTACACCAGCCACGACGGCAGAAAGATTTTCGACGGCCTGTCCGGATTGTGGTGCTGCGGATTGGGGCACGGCCGGCAGGAAATCACCGACGCCGCCCAGCGCCAACTGGCGACGCTGGATTACTCGCCGGCGTTTCAGTTCGGCCACCCGCTGTCGTTCGAGCTAGCCAACAAAATCAAAGCGATGACGCCGGCGGGGCTGGATTACGTGTTCTTCACCGGCTCCGGCTCGGAAGCGGCGGACACCTCGCTGAAAATGGCGCGCGCTTACTGGCGCGCCAAAGGCCAGGCGGGCAAAACCTGCTTTATAGGCCGGGAAAAGGGCTACCACGGCGTTAACTTCGGCGGTATCTCGGTCGGCGGCATCGCCGGCAACCGCAAGACGTTCGGCGCCGGCGCCGAGGCGGATCACCTGCCGCACACCCTGCTGGCCGGCAACGCCTTTTCGCGCGGCATGCCGCAACAGGGGGCGGAGCTGGCGGATGAGCTCAGCCGCATCATCGCGCTGCGCGACGCCTCGACGATCGCCGCGGTGATCGTCGAACCTTTCTCAGGCTCCGCCGGGGTGATCGTGCCGCCGGTCGGCTATCTGCAGCGCCTGCGCGAGATCTGCACCCAGCATGACATTCTGCTGATCTTCGACGAAGTGATCACCGCCTTCGGCCGCTGCGGCGCGATGACCGGCGCCGAGGCGTTCGGCGTCACGCCGGACATCATGAACATCGCCAAACAGGTGACCAACGGCGCGCAGCCGATGGGCGCGGTGGTGGTGCGGCCGGAGATCTACCGCACCTTCATGAACGGCGGCGAGCCGGACTACCAGCTCGAATTCCCGCACGGCTACACCTACTCCGCTCATCCGGTCAGCTGCGCGGTCGCGCTGGCGACGCTGGACATCCTGCAGCGCGAACAGATGGTGGAGCGCGTGCAGGCGCTGGCGCCCTATTTCGAGCGCGCGGTGCACAGTCTGCAGGGGGCCAAACACGTCGCCGACATTCGCAATATCGGTCTGGCGGCCGGCATCACGCTGGCAGCGCGGCCCGGTGAACCGGCGCGGCGCCCCTTCGAGGCGGCGATGCGCTGCTGGGAAAGCGGATTTTACGTGCGCTACGGCGGCGACACCCTGCAGCTGGCGCCGCCGTTCATCAGCAGCGAAGCGCAGATCGACGCGCTGATCAACGCCGTCGGCGACGCCCTCAACGCCACCGAATAAGGAGAGAATCATGACCATCACCCATTGGATCAACGGCGAGCCCGCCGCCGGCGGCGAACGCAGCCAGCCGGTTTACGACCCGGCCACCGGCCAATCGGCGCAGGAGGTGCAGCTGGCCGACCGTGCCACGGTGGAGCGCGCCATCGCCGCCGCCGAACAGGCCTATCCCGCCTGGCGCGATACCCCGCCGCTGAAACGCGCGCGCATCATGATGAAGCTCAAGGATCTGCTGGAGCAACATGCCGACGCCGTCTGCCAATTGATCACCGCCGAGCACGGCAAAGTGCTCAGCGACGCCCTGGGCGAACTGCAGCGCGGCATCGAGAATATCGAATACGCCGGCTATGTGCCGGAACTGCTGAAAGGCGAACACAGCAAAGAGGCCGGCCCAGGCATCGACAGCTGGAGCGAGTTTCAGCCGCTGGGGGTGGTGGCGGGCATCACGCCGTTCAACTTCCCGGCGATGGTGCCGCTGTGGATGTGGCCGATGGCGGTCGCCTGCGGCAACACCTTCGTGCTGAAGCCTTCCGAGCGCGTCCCTTCCGCCGCGCTGTATATCGCGCGGCTGGCGGCGGAAGCCGGGCTGCCGCCGGGGGTGCTCAACGTGGTCAACGGCGATCGCGAAGCGGTGGAGACGCTGCTGCATGACGGACGCGTGAAGGCAATCAGCTTCGTCGGCTCAACGCCGGTGGCGGAGCACATCTATCACACCGGCTGCGGTCAGAACAAACGGGTGCAGGCGCTGGGCGGCGCCAAGAACCACGCGGTGGTGCTGCCGGACGCCGATATCCCCGGCGCGGTCGGCGCGCTGATGGGCGCGGCGTTCGGCTCCTGCGGCCAGCGCTGCATGGCCATCCCGCTGGTGGTCGCGGTGGGCGACGGCACCGCCGACGCGCTGATCGCCGGGCTGCGGCAACAGATGGCCGCCATGCGCGTCGGCCCCGGCAGCGACAATCGCAACGACATGGGGCCGCTGGTGACCCAACAGCATTATCAGAAGGTGAAAGGCTATATCGAGCAGGGCGTGGCCGAAGGCGCCGAGCTGCTGGTGGACGGCCGCGAGCTGAGCGTGACCGGCGACGACGGCCGCCCCAGCCAGGGGTATTTCCTCGGCCCGACGCTGTTCGATCGCGTGACGCCGGGCATGCGCATCTATCAGGAAGAGATCTTCGGCCCGGTGCTCGGCGTGGTGCGCGCGGCGTCGCTGCAGGAAGCGATGACCTTGATCGACGCCCACGAATACGGCAACGGCACCTGCCTGTTCACCCGCGACGGCGAAGCGGCGCGTTACTTCTCCAGCCGTATTCAGGTCGGCATGGTGGGGATCAACGTGGCGCTGCCGGTGCCGGTGGCCTACCACTCGTTCGGCGGCTGGAAGCGCTCGCTGTTTGGCGATCTGCACGCCTACGGCCCGGACGCGGTCAGGTTCTACACCAAACGCAAGACCGTGACCCAGCGCTGGCCGGCCTCCGGCGACGCCCGGCTCGCCAGCTTCAGCTTCCCGTCGGGGCAGGGGTAATCCCAGCATAACGAAAAGTCCTTTCCGGGGAAGTTCGCTTCCCCGGTATTTCCACGCGCTCCATTTCATCTTTACGCAGGACAACAGAGTCGCCCTTCTGGCGGCAACAACAATTCACCCAAGCGTTAATGGAGTAGTTCCCAATGAAAGAGTCCGCCCCTGAACACACCTTCAAAGGCAATCTCAGCGTCCTCGACGTGGTGATGATCACCGCGTCCGGCGTGACGCCGGCCAGTTCGATCTTCGTCATCGCGCCGCTGGCGATCGCCAACGCCGGCAGCGGTGCCTTTCTGTCGTTTCTGATCGCCGCCTGCGTCGCCGCCGCCATCGCGCTGTGCTATGCCGAGCTCGGCGCCGCGCACCCCAGCGCCGGCGGCGAATACAGCATCATCAAGCGCCTGTTCGGCACCCTGTGCGGGTTGCAGACCTACCTGTTTATCCTCAGCGCCTCGCTGTTCGTGCCGGCGGTGCTGGCCACCGGCGCAGTGCCCTACCTGAATACCGCGCTGGGCACCCAATTCGACGCCTCCACCGCCGGCATGCTCACCGTGCTGGTCGGCGGTATCTGCGCCATTTTCAACATCAAGGCCAACGCCCTGCTGACCGGCGCCTTTCTGGTGGTCGAAGTGGCGGTGCTGGCGCTGATCGCCTGGCTCGGTTTCAGCCATCCGCATCAAAGCGCGGAGATCCTCACCGCGCCGGTGATGCTGGACGCGCAAGGCAGCCTGGCGCCGGTATCGCTGCCGCTGATCGTCGCCATGGTCGGGGTCGCGCTGTTCTCCTACAACGGCTACGGCGCGGCGGTGTACATGGCGGAAGACATGCGCGAACAGGGCAGGCCAATGGCGATCGCGATCATGCTGACGCTGGCCATCGTGGTGCTGGTGGAGCTGGTGCCGTTCACCGCCCTGCTGATCGGCTCGCCGTCGCTGACGGAGATGGCCAAACAGGCCGATCCGGTCGGCTACGTGGTCACCGAGCTCGGCGGCCCGACGCTGGCGCGGGTGGTGAGCGGCGCGATTTATCTGTCGGTGTTCAACGCCATTATCGCCATCGTGGCGCAGTTCAGCCGCATGATGTTCGCCAGCGGACGTGACGGCTTCTGGCTGCCGGCGTTCAACCGGGCGCTGAAAATCATCCACCCGCGTTTCGGCACCCCCTGGATCGCCACCCTGCTGTTCGGCGTGCCCTCGGCGCTGCTGGCGTTTTGCTCCGATCTCGAATCGCTGACCTCATTCACCGTGATCCTGCTGCTGCTGGTGTACATCATCATGGCGGTCGCGGCGCTGATCAGTCGCCGTCGCCGCCACTTCCACCACCCGTACCTGATGCCACTGTGGCCGCTGCCGGTGGTGGTGGCGCTGCTGTGCTGCCTGTACGTGCTGTGGACGATTTTGATCGCCAGCAGCCTGAAAGACTTTATTATCATTGCCGGCATCATCGGCTTCGGGCTGGCGCTGAACCATCTGCGCGGCCGCCAGACGGCGCCCCTCGCCGCCCCCTCTATAGAAGGAGAATAACCATGACGCAGCGCGCTCAGGATCTGGGCATCATCATCGGCCAGGGCACGCCCGGCCCGCTGAACGCCATCACCGACGTGCCCGGCGTGCGCGTCGGCCATGCCAGCATTCATGCCGACTTGGCGGACGGGCGCAGCGTGCGCACCGGCGTGACGGTGATCGAACCGCGCCCCGGCTCCGCCCGCCACGCGCCCTGCTTCGCCGGCGTGCACGTGCTGAACGGCAACGGCGACGCCACCGGCCTGGAATGGGTGCGCGAAGCGGGCCTGCTGACCAGCCCAATCGCCTTCACCAATACCCACAGCGTGGGCGTGGTGCGCGATGCGCTGATCGCGCTGGAGCGTGAAGCGCTGCCCGCGAGCGACAACGCGGTGTACTGGAATATGCCGGTGGTGATGGAAACCTTCGATGGCCTGCTCAACGACATCAACGGCTTTCACGTCAAGGCTGAACACGTGCGCGAAGCGCAGCAGGCGGCCCGGAGCGGCTTGCCGCAGGAAGGCGCGGTCGGCGGCGGCAGCGGCATGATCTGCCATGAATTCAAAGGCGGCAGCGGCACCGCATCGCGCCGCTTGCCCGCCGATCAAGGCGGCTGGACGGTGGGCGCCATCGTGCAGGCCAACCACGGCAAGCGCGAGTCGCTGTTGGTGGGCGGCTACCCGGTGGGCCGCCACCTGGGGCATCTCCCCTCGCCGTTCACGCCGCAGTTGCCGCATCCCGGCATGGGCTCCATCGTGGTGGCGCTGGCGACCGACGCGCCGCTGCTGCCGCACCAGTGCGCGCGGCTGGCGCAGCGCGCCAGCATCGGCATCGCCCGCACCGGCGGCGGCACCGAGGATTCGAGCGGCGACATTTTCATCGCCTTCGCCACCGGCAACGACGGCCTGCCGCCCGCCGACTACGCCAATAAAGGCGATTTCACCACGCCGCTGCGCATGGTGAACAACGACTACATTTCGGCGCTGTTCGCCGCGGCGGCGGAAGCGGTGGAAGAAGCGATCGTCAATGCGTTGCTGGCGGCCAATACCGTCAGCGGCAACGGCCATCGGGCGGAAGGGTTGAGCGCCGAACAGCTGGTGACGGCGCTGGAGAAAGCCGGCTGGCGGCGGTAAAAAAACACAGGGCGCGGGGGTTAACCGCGCCCTGATTATCAGGATTCGCCGCCCGGCTTGGGCGTCGGGTAGTCGTAATCCAGCCGCAACGGTTCGGCGTAGACGCTGTTCCACAGCTGTTGGTACAGCTGGTCCAACCGCCCGCTCATCGCCGCGCTGTGCAGCACCAGCTCCAGATTGCGCGAGTTGTCCAGATAGCCGCCGGTCCAGTTGCTGGTGCCCACCCAGGCGATCTCATCATCAATGGTCATCAGCTTGCTGTGGATCACCCGGGCAAACGGGATGAAGCCGCTGCTGGCCGGCGGAATGGTCACCACCTTGATCTGCACGTTCGGCACCAGCGCCAGGCTCTTCAGCCAGGCGATATCCGGCTTTTTGGTGTTCCAGTTTGCCACCATCAGCTCGATCTGCACGCCGCGCGCCGCCGCGCTGCGCAGCGCGTTGTCGATCACCGCATAGAAGGGACGGCTGCGTTCCGGGCCGAACGACAGCGGCGCGTAGTCCATCACCTGCACCCGCACCCGCCGTTTGGCGTCGGCCAGCAGGCGCGGCAGCTCGGCCTGCGAGTCGATCACCCTTGCCGGATTGTAGGCGCGCGGGCTGGCCACCAGATAGTTGCCCTGCGGGGGCGCGGTCGGCGGCGAGTCGGGCAGCGCCGGCACCGGCTTATCCTGCGCCAGCAGCGCCTGCGCCCGCCAGTCCTGTTCGAAGATCGCCTGGATCTGCCCCACCACCCTGGCGTCGCTGATGCGCAGCCCGGTTTCGTGAATGTGTTCCAGCGCGCGCCAGTCGAAGTTCTGGCTGCCGACGAACGCCTGCTCGCCGTCCACCAGCAGATACTTGGCGTGCAGGATGCCGCCGCTCAGCTTCTGGTAAGGAATGATGCGCAGCTCCAGATTGGGGATCGCCTTCAGCTGTTCCAGCGTTTCGGCGGTAGAAATGCGAAGGCCCTTCTCTTCGACCAAAAAGCGGATTTTCACCCCGCGCTCGCCGGCCGCCTTCAGGTGCTGCAGCACGCCGTCCAGCAGCGAACCGTCCTGATTCGCCACGTAGAACTGCCCCAGGTCGATGCGGGTTTTCGCCGCGTCGAACATCTCGCGCCACACCTCGGCGGTGTTGCGCAGGTCGTCGGCCTGCAGCGCGGTTTCCACCGGCGCGGTGTACACCAGCTCGTAACCGGGAATAGCAAAACGCGCCGCAGCGCTCTGGCTCAACATCAACAAACAACCGCTCCACAATGCCGTATAAAGGCGGCCTCTCGGCCGCCGTGCTGGATGGCCATTAGGCATAGCGCGGCGCTCCGCTGTCAACCCATTGTTCGCCGCTGCCGCTCTCCGGACGGCTGGCCGGTTGACCGGCGCGGATCAGCAGCACCTTCAGCAGTTCGTTGATGCGCTCCATGCGGCTCTGCAGAAAATTGTTGGCCACCAGGCACAGCAGCGCGATGGCGATGCCCAGCCCGGTGGCGTACAGCGCGGTGCCCATGCCGGCCGACACCAGACTCGGCTCGGACACCCCCGAGGCGGCCAGCGCCTTGAAGGTTTCGATGATCCCCATCACCGTGCCCAGCAGCCCCAGCAACGGCGCGGCGGTCACCACGGTTTCCAGCAGCCACAGGCCGCGCGCCATCGGCGGCTTGCTCAGCAGGTACTGGGCGTCGATCAGATCGCCGATCGCCTCGCGGTCGCCGGCGCGGTGTTTCTGCGCCAGCACCGGCGCGATCACCGCCATCGGCAGGCTGTTGCGCTGGGTCAGCGCGTCGGGCAAATCGGCGGCGCGGCGCACCTCCGGCGTCAGCGCCTGCTCCAGCCGGCGCGCCTGGCGCTGGGTATAGGCGAAGTACAGCGTGCGTTCGATGATGATCACCAGCGCAATCGCCAGCGCGGCGTACATCACGTAGAAAATAATGTCGTGCAACAGATTGGCGTCCATACAGGTTTCCTCTTCCCCGCCGCACGGCAGGCAGCGGGGTATTCAGTTAAAAGGTGGCTTCCAGCGAGACGCTGAAGGTGCGTTCTTCGCCGACGTTGTAATACGGCGTGCTGGCCTTCACACCGCCGTAGGGCGCCGCGTTGAAGGTGGTGGTGCGCACCGAGGTCAGGTATTCCTTGTCAAACAGGTTGCTGATGCCAAAGCGCAGCGCGGCGCTTTTGACGATTTTCTTGTCCACCGGCAGATGCACCCCCGCCGCCAGATCGAACACCGTGCGGCCGCCGATCTTCTCGTCGTTGGTCAGATCGCCGTAGAACGCGCTGACGTACTTGCCGCTGACGCTGCCGTAATACAGCCCGTCGTCATAACCCAACGTCATGTTCAGCAGGTTTTTCGGCACGTTCGGCACCTCTTTGCCGGAGGTCGGCAGCGGCTGCCCGCCATTGCTGACGATGTCACTCTTCTGCTTCGATTGGGTATAGGTATAAGAGGTGTAGTAGTTGAAGTTATGCGGCAGTTGGCCGCTCCACTCCAGCTCCAGCCCTTTGTTCTCCACGTTGCCGATGTTCATCATCTCGTAGTCGCCGGCCGCGTTGGTGGTGGAGATTTGGCGATCGCTGTAGCGCATGTAGAACAGCGTGGCGCTCAGCAGCATGTCCTCTTGCTGGAAACGCCAGCCCAGCTCGTGGTTCCAGCTCAGTTCCGGCTTGGTGCTGAGCGAGTCGCCGACGTTGTACAGCACGTAGTTTGGCGGCGTGCGCATGTTGCGCGTCAGGTTGTAGAACACCTGGTTTTCCTGGTTCACCTTATAGCTGGCGCTGAAATTCGGCAGGAATTCGTGATAGGTGGCTTTGCGCTTCTCCGGCACGTTGTACAGGCTGCCGCGGTTGTCCCCTTTGCGCTCCACATACTGATAGGCCAGGCCGCCGACGAAGGTCCAGTCCGGCGTGGCGAACCAGGTGTCCTGCAGCCACACTTTCTGCGCCGGGGTGATGGTGTACTGGTTGCGTCCCTGCACGGTGTTGCCGTTGGCGTCCTTCACCTGATCGGAACCGCCAGGTTTCCCCCAAATCTGTGACGGGTTGCCGTCGCCCTTGATGCTGATGAACGGCTGAGTCTGCAACTGGCGCGCGCGCTCGTACCAATAACCGACGTCCAGGCTGTGCTGCTCGTTGATGTCCCACTTCAGCTTGGTGGTGATGCCCGGCCGCCAGGTTTGGGTCCACGACGGGCGGTAATAGGTGTTGGACTGCAGGTTGCTGAGGTCATACTGCCCGGCTCTGTCCGACGTGCTGGACAATACCGACGCCGTCTGGCCGTTGAAACTGCCGCCGTTGCCCCAGTAGTAATAGGGCTGCAGAGTCAGCGACAGGTTGTCGCGCAGCTGCAGTTTCTGGGTGAACGACAGCGTAAAGTTCTCGAACGGGTTGCGTTCAATCTTGTAATACTTGTTCAACTGCCCTTTGCTGTTGTACTCCGGCGAGGTGACATAATCGGTGTCACGACCGTCGTTTTGGAACTGCGCCTTGCTCAGGGTGTTGTAGTTGGTGTTGTTCTGGCGGTTGTACTTCATCACCAGATTGCTGCTGTTGCCGTTGCCGTCTTCATACAGCGAGTTCATCTCGAACTTGTCGGAGTACAGCCGCCCCTCGCCGCGCCATTTCTTCGCCTCGGTGTGCGAATAGGAGAGCCAGTTGCTGAAGCCGTTATACTCGCCGGTTTCCAGGCGGGCGAAGGTTTTGCTCAGGCTGTTGCTGCCCAGCGTCTGCTTGACGAAACCGCCGAAGTCTTTCGCCGGGCGGCGCGTCACCAGGCCGATGTTGCCGCCGCTGGAGCCGATGTGCGGGCCGTCCGCTTCGGAAGACCCCTGGGTGACGAACACCTCTTCCAGGTTCTCCGCATCGCCGAGCAGGTTCGGGTAGACCGCGTAGTTGCCGGAGTCATTGATCGGGATGCCGTCCATCGACAGGCCGATCTGATCCGAGTTCATGCCGCGCATGGTGTAGTCCACGCCGCTCAGGCCGCTGGCGTCGTTGCTGTTGACGTTCAAGCCCGGCGTGTATTTCAGTTTATCGATGGCGTTGGCCGCCGACGGCATTTTGTCCATCGCTTCTTTGGTGACGGTGGAGCGCGCCTTGGCGCTGTCATCCTGCACCATCATGCCGCCGCCGAGCGACTGCCCCTTGACGCTGATGGTGCCGACATCGGTGGCGTCGGCCGCCAGCGCGGCGCCCGGCAGCATCACCGCCAGATAGATCCCAGAACGATTAAACGATTTCATTGTGTGCATCCCATAAAAATCAAACGATTAACCCTTGCGCTAAGGCGCCTGATAATTGAACGTCGCGGTAAATCTTTTGGTTGTTTGCCCGGCGAACGCCTCGCTCGGGAACGGCTTCACTGAACTGATGCTTTGCAGGCTGCTCATCGCCGCGCGATTCAGCAGCATGCTGGCGGCTTTGTTGGCGATGCCGGAAGAGAGCACCCGCCCGCTGCGATCGACCTCCAACCACACCTCGACGTTGCCCTGCGGGCGCTCGAGCGAGGCCTGCCGCCCGCTCGGGTAGCGCTTGCGCTGTTCCAACTCACGGCGCAAGGCCAGCAGGTAGCCGTTTTCTATCGCCTGCGCGTTCACCTTCGACGCCGCGGGGGCGGCCGGTGCAGGCTGCGCCGCCGGTTTGCTGGCCAGCGCGCGCGGTACGGCAGGCGCCGGCGTCGGTTTGGGTTTCTCTACCGGTTTGGCTTTCTCTTTCACCGGTTTGGGTTTGGGCTTCGGCTGTGGCTTCGGCACCGGCTTGGCTTCCACGATCGGTTCCGGCGCCGGCACCACAGGTTCGGGGATCGGCTCCGGCTCGGGCGGCGGCGGTTCGGGCTGAGGTTCCGGCGGCGTTTCCGGTTGGGGTTCCGGCGCCGGTTCAGGTTCCACCAGCGCCAGTTCAATGGCGGTTTCGTCGTAGCGCGGCTGGATCTTCAGCGCCGCCTGTTGGCTGGCGAACAGCAGGCAACCGGCGACAATCAGCGCCGGCAACCAGCTGAAAAGATGACGTGAGCGATAGAGCAGATACATGTCACAGCTTCCGTGTCGCGATGGAGACGGAGAAGAAGCCGCCCTGGCGCAGGTTGTCCATGACCGCCACCAGCCGCTCGACCGCCACGCCTTTATCGCTGTTGACGATGATGGTGGTGGTCTGGTTGGCCTGCTGCTGCTGTTTCAGCGTGTTGACCAACGCGTCGAGCGCGATCGGCTGGCCATCCAGCTGCAGCTGTTCGTCGGCCCCCAGCGTGATGATCGCTTTCTTCTGCGGTTTCAGCTGTTGCGCGCTGCCGGCGGACGGCAACTGCGTTTTCAGCCCGAGCGCCGGGATGACGTTCAGGCTGATCAAGACGAAAAACACCAATAAAAACATCATCACGTCGATCATCGGGATCAGTTCGATGTGCGCTTTGTTCTTTTTCGGTTCGTTCCAGTTACGCATGACACTCCCTCCAAAAGCGAAGCAGCCAATATAGGAGGGGTTTGTTTACCTTTTGTTACGCTTGTGTGATCTTATTTTCACAGCGGAGATTTTTTGCGAGAATTTTTTCAATGGCAGGCGATAAGGGAGTAGATATAACTTATTAATTAGCGATAGTTTTTATTGGAATAATTGCAGAGTGACGTATAGACAAGGCTACCGGCATGCCGAAAATGTGAGAATAGTGACAATCAGGCCAACACAGCAGAATGCCACCACTTCAGGCAAAGGAGCCGTTACCCAATTATCCCATCAGCTTATCCTGCCAGCATCGCCACATCTGGAATAAAATATCGACAATAAAGATACCAGGACGATGAATGACACAATTTATTAGAACGCGCACAAGTCAGACATAAATCAACTGGAATAATGCAAGATAAGCAGTAGATTTAATAATAACACCATGAAAGCTTATCTTATCACGATAATGATTTGCAGACTATGAAGAAATAAAAATCACAATAACAACCTTGGAATACATCATTCTTATTAGCATTCCTTTGATGCGCGTTCCGTCTTTGAAGGTCAAAATTCCATTGCTATAACACTCGTCCTAAATGCCTTGAAAAATTGTTACTGTTAATAATTTAACGACCACAGCGAGAAAGGCCATGAAAACAAAAAAATCCATTTCCATGCTAGCCATCACATTATTGCTGGTTAGCTGCAGTTCCGGAAAACTCACTATCAACCATACTAAAGAAACAGTCACTGCCGGGCATGAAGCTATAGGCGAATCAAAAAAATATTTTGACGTATTGTTGGCGCTTCAACAAAAACGGGCCGTTGTTGTCTACGCGACTCAACCTAATTGCAAATTTAATACAGACGGAAAGATAACAGTAAGAATTAACGAGTCATCTGTACCTAATCCAAACTCACCTCTTTGCGCCACGCCTCAGGACTTCAAAAATAATAATGTTATGCTACTTAACCTTATGCCATTGGATCTACAGATGTTCCAGCCGGACCTGGACATTCTCTCTGCTTTCTCCAGCTATCTCTCCGCCCTGACGGTGTACACAGCGGATCCGACATACCCGGTGGGCGATCTTGTGGACAAGGCATTGACCAAAGCCGAATCGGTAAAATCGCTGGCTAACCTCACCGATAACCAAAAAAAGTCCGTCAGTAACCTGGCGGGGTTCTTGCAAAGGCTCGCTGAAGAGGAAAAAAACGGACGCGACATTGCCAAATTGATTAAACAAGAAGGAAAAAACCAGACTGATAATATGGAGTTGGTTAAGCAAGATATCCATCAGCTAAAGACGCAATATGATGACGTAATGAAACAGGACATTTTCAACTTCACCGTCGACAATTTTAACAAAAGAACGCCCAAATCCCCTCAACCCTCTGACATGGAAAAGTCCGCTGTCTATATCGATAACATTATCACGCTCAATAACCTGACGCAAAAAAGTATCAAAAACCCCACCGCGGCCGAACAGGCGATTGAGGCCTTCCAGCGGTACCATGAAGGGTTAATCTCGATTATCGATGACAACATTATCGATAAAAAAATAAAAGAAGAAAAACTAAAAATCCAACAGGAAAATTTAAAGGAGGCCTTAGGATATATAAAAGACTTTGTCAAAGACTTCACACCGCTTCTGGTAGCGGCTCTTTAAGAGGACAATATCATGGCGACTAAAGAACAAAAAGATGAGCTTGTTAATGCTCTGCATATTCTTAAAAAAGAATGCGACAACATGATCACCACGCCCAATGGGAACGTATTTGTCTATATCAGTTTGAAACTGTCTGCTTTCATCGGAAAAGTATACAGTATCGATCCTTCAATATTGAGCCCCCTTGTTATCAGCGATTTACTGTACTGGACAGAAGGTGCAATAGAAGCCCTTCAAAGCAGCAACACCTCTGATGATATTCCCGCATTGAATATTGTCGTTGGAAAGTTGTACTACCAATTTCCCTGACATTAACGAAGCCGCTTGCCAAGCAAGCGGCGAACCAGTACTGGGGGACAGGCGGCATACACTATACAGCGTGTCGTTGTTGACAGTCCTCCAGCCTGGTTTACCTAAAACGCCTCATGCGCACTAGCACTGGATATCCTGCCCCACCGCGCGTCTGCATAAGCCCATGCAACGTTCGCAGGCCAAACACCACAAAAAAAGACGCCCGCAGGCGTCTTCTTGGCATTGTCACTGAGCCCGAGGCGATCAGTTCACTTTCACCGGCATACCGGAACGGGCCTTGATCGCCGCGTCCACTTCGCTCTGGTTGACGCCGGCGTCCATCAGCACTTTGCCGACCGGCGCGGAGATGGTCAACGGCACCGGATCTTTCGATTGCAGCTGCTCTTCGTTGGCCGACAGCGGGTTGTGCACTTCCACGTAGCGCGAGCCGTCCGGTTCGACGGAGGCTTTCATCGGTTCGTTGATGAACTGCACGCGGGTGCCGACCGGCACGTTTTCGAACAGATACTTGATGTCGTCGGCGCGCAGACGCACGCAGCCGTGGCTCACGCGCAGGCCGATGCCGAAGTTGGCGTTGGTGCCGTGGATGGCGTACAGGCGGCCGACATACAGCGCATACAGCCCCATCGGGTTGTCCGGGCCGGCCGGGAACACCGCAGGCAGGATCTCGCCGTCAGCCGCGTATTCGGCGCGCATCTTGGCGGTCGGCGTCCAAGTCGGGCCGTCTTTCTTGCGCTGCACGGTGGTGGTCCAGTTCAGCGGGGTGTCTTTACCCAGCTGGCCGATGCCGATCGGCAGCACCACCACGGTGTTGGAGCCTTTCGGGTAATAGTACAGACGCATTTCGGCGCTGTTGATGATGATGCCTTCACGCGGCGCGTCCGGCAGGATCAGCTGCTGCGGGATAGTTAGGGTGCTGCCGGCCTTCGGCAGGAACGGATCCACGCCCGGGTTGGCCTCCAGCATGTTGCTCAGCCCCATCTGATACTGGGCGGCGAAGCTCTCCAGCGGCAGTTTGCTGTCTTCCGGTACGGTGATTTGGATATTCTCGCCCACCAAACGGCTGTCTTTTGGCGGCAGCGGGTAAACGACGGCGAAGGCAGCCTGGCTGAATGCAACCAGTGCCGTAAACAGGGTTAATAACGCGCGAATGCTCATTTTCATCTTCGTGTTGGTCAAGGCCACTGGCGATTAGGGATATCGGTTTCTACGGCCACTTCGCCCCGATGAGTTTCAGCCGGCAGCCACTCGCTGCGGCCTGAAAAACAGGGGGATTGGACCGGATGCGCATTATATGTGCACATCAATCAAAGTGTGAACCATTACCGATGTAATATCGCAATTTTTTGTAACCTCACGCGCCACGAAGGCGATTTTTTGCGAGAACCGCCGCCTAGCTGGCGGCGGCCAACGCTTCCTCCCGCCGTATCGGGATCAGGTATTCACAGCGGATCGCCGCGCCGCCGAGCGGGCAACTGCCCTCCTGCGCCGGGTAGAAACGCTCGATATCCTGCCCCGGCCGGCGGATGGCGTTCATCTGCGGCATGGCGGTGTCATACAGCCGGACAATAAAGTTTTGTAACCCTTCCGCCTGTCCCTGGTAGGTGAAACGGGCATACTCGCCCTGCTCGATAGTCACCCGCTCTCCCGGCGCCCCTTCGTCCGGCAGAGCGGCGGTGTAGGCCATGCGCGGGCTGCCCCGGCGGCGCCGGTCAACTTCCAGACTGGTAAGGCCGTATACTACCTCCGGCAGCGCCTGCGGCTGCAGCAACTGCCGCCAGGCGTGGCGGCGCAGCTCACACTTGGAGGCCGCCAGTTGCCCCAGGGTAAAACTGCGGCGCTGGGTATGGCCCACCAACTGCATGGCGGGCAGCGTCACGATATCGGCCTGCGGCAATGGCGCTTCGGTCAGGCGCAGCGGCGGCTGCAGGCCATAGCTCGACCAATCCTGGCTGCGACGATAGCTGGCCGGCGGCAGACCGAACTGCTTGCGGAAGCAACGGGTGAAGGTCTGCTGCGAATCGAACTGGTAAGTATCGGCGATGCAGGCCACGCTGGTGCCGGTCAGGCGCAGTTCACGCGCGGCGGCGGTCAGCCTTCTGCGGCGCGCGTAGGTGCCGAGAATATGGCCGGTATGCTGCTTGAACATCCGCTGCAAATGCCATTTGGAGTAGCCGGACTTGGCGGCGATATCGTCCAGCGTCAGCGGCTGATCCAGGCTCTGTTCGATCCAGGCCAGCAGCTGTTCAATCACCTGTTGCTGGTGCATGGTGTTCTCCCCCTTATTTGATCAATAACGTCTGCGCCAATACCCGGCCTGCGGCTTCATTGGCGGCCACCAGCACCGGATAGCCCCAGAATTTGGCGCCGTATTCGGCGAATTCTTCCGCCGCCGCGCGTTTGGCGTCGTCCGGCTCCAGCATGATCATGCCTTTCACCCACCGCTTCAGCGCCTCGCGGTTATCGCGTTTCCACAGCGCCACCTGGGTGCGAGCATCGCGGTCATGTTCTTCTTCTTCATCGCCGACGCTGCGGTCGGTGATCAGAACAAAAGGTTCGGCGCGCGCCAGCAGCGCGCTGAATTCGGCCAGCTCGGCCTGGGTATCGCGCCCGTTTCGGCGCATCCACACCAGCGGAAAATCGGCGGTATCCAATGACATAATCAGTTTCCTCGCGAAAGGGTTTAGGACTGGCGCTTACTTTATCGGCACCGGCGCTAGACCGCATTGCGCAATCAGGACATAATACTTTTCAATTCCGCCAAATTGAGAACTATTCTCATGAAAGTACAGATCCCCCGCCACTGTCTGGATATCGATCAAGTGCCGCGCCCGCTGTTTGCCCTGCAGGGGTCGACCCTCGAACAGGATTGGGAAGTCGAGCCGCACCGCCACCGGAAGGCGCAACTGATCTACACCGTGCGCGGCATGATCCGCTGCGAAGTGGAAAACGGGCTGTGGCTGGTGCCGCCGCAGTGCGCGCTGTGGATGCCGGGCAACGTGTTGCACAACGCCCAGGGCGCCGGCTCCACCGAGGCCTACTGCCTGTTCGTCGATCAACATGCCGCCGCCGGCCTGCCGCAAAGCTGCTGCACGCTGTCGGTCTCGCCGCTGCTGCGCGAGCTGCTGCTGCAGGCCAGCACCTTCGAGCCGCTTTACGACGAACAGGGCGCCGAGGGGCGTCTGACGGCGGTATTGCTGGATCAGTTGGCGGCCGCGCCGATCGAGAATCTGCATCTGCCGGTGTCCGACGACGCGCGCATCCGGCAGTTGACCGAAGGCATGCTGAGCAGCCCGGCGGACAAATCCACCCTCGGACAGTGGGCGCAGCGCATCGGCATGAGCGAACGCTCCCTCAGCCGCACGCTGCAACAGCAGATGGGCATGAGCTTCGGCCACTGGCGGCGCCAGTTGCACGTGATGCTGGCGCTGCAGCGCTTGACGCAGGGCGAGAGCGTACAGACGGTGGCGCTGGATCTGGGCTACGAGAGCGCCAGCGGCTTCGTCACCATGTTCAGAAAGGCGGTGGGCAAACCGCCGGCGCGCTACCTGGCGGAGCGCAACGCCTCTGGAGAAACCCTGGGCGGCGCGATCACCATGTGAAAAAGCCGGCGCAGGCGCCGGCTTGGAGCAGGTGAAAATCAGAAATCGTA
>PVKZ01000844.1:0-17904 GCA_004027375.1 Macroglossus sobrinus
CGCCGAATTAACCGGCACCTTATCTGCAAGGCTTGGACAATGCTGAAGCACTGTTATTTCAATAGAGCGCCTCGTTATTGGATGTTTTCGATAGCAAAGTGATTATTGAATCTTTTCACTTTGAAGTGAGCGATAAAGGCCCTGCCGGAGACATCCTGCAGATTTCTGCGCTTCTCAATCGGTACGAAATTTAGCCTCATGCTGTAGATATAATTTTCCTGAAACGGGTAATCTTCTTGGGTAACACAAATGCCCTTTTTCAGATCCCGATTCACCACCTCGATCAATTTCTCATCCAAATCACCACTGATATAGAGCGTATCTGGCCTTTCGTTTTCCTTTGGTGACGGATAGATGCAGATGTCGCCATTCGCTTTAGCATGGGCGGCGATAGGGATGTCCGGCACATAGCGCTGATCGAGACGATCGCCAATGCAGGCGCTCAGTAATGCTGCACCGAAAGCGATAAGTAAGAAATTAGCTTTCATCATATTCGAATATTTATAAATCTTAAGGAAGAAATTTAATCCATGAATGGATGACTGATAGTTCGACGCAAAGATGATATGCCGAATTGCGAGGTACATTCCAATCCTAAAAGTAAATAAACTGTAATTCCATACAGCTTATTTTTTCCTTTTACTGATAACGTTATAGTTTTTCCGCTGCGGCAAAATCCGCAGCCGGAGTTAGCGTTCCGAATCTGACATACTACCGCTGTATTATGTAATAATGCAGCAGCTTTAGTTCACTCCAAATAATGGTGGCTCAGGCGGGGGCTTCGCAAGAAGCGCCGGTTCGTATGTCCCGGTGACGCTAACCCCGTCTGGGCTACCACCCGAGTTTAGCGTCTCTGGTGATAGTCATTAACTAATGACATACGTAGATGCACCCATGACAAAGGTTCCCACTACAGAATCCGTTGCAAGCACCCTTACCCTCTACCGCCAACTGTTTAACCACCTCGATCTTAGCGCTTTCAATCCCTCAGAACTTTTAGACCTGGCCGCCCTCTCTGCCGAACAGGCGGAAGGTTTGTGCCACGGCCTGATGCTATTCGGCCATTTACTGCAAAAGCACCCACAGCTGGACACTGAAGGCTGGGAACAGCTGAATCGCTATCTCAATGCTACAGCGCATCTGGTTCCTGCACTGTGTAACCTTTATGGGCGGGCGTTGCGGGAGATGGAAGCCTGCGGCTAACGTAAATGGCAATTAGGGCGATGCTCATCGCCCTTCCCACCCACGATTTCCAATAGATCTGACTAACGTATCACAACAAAAGCATTCATCAAGGTAGGCATTTCCTCCCCTACCTGGCATAGTTAACGCATTCGGTAAATCGATGAGTTAACTGCTGGGTATTGATGTATGGCTGCTGCAAAACTTTGGACTAGGGAAGAATTACTGATCGCTTTCACGCTGTATAGCCAAATTCCATTTGGCAAACTCCACTCGAAGAATCCCGAGATAATCCATTATGCAAAACTGATTGACCGTACGCCATCGGCGTTAGCCATGAAGCTGGTTAACCTCGCTAGCTTGGATCCATACATTATCGAATCTGGCCGTAGTGGTTTGAAAGGGGCCTCCAATGCCGATCGTGAATTGTGGAAAGAAATGAACCAAGATATGGATTTATTCAATCAGCAATGCCAAACGGCAATGGAACACTTGGATAAACCAGCCGCACCTGATTTTGATAAAGAGCAAAAAGATTTCAGTGGCAGAGATAAGTTCTCTACAATCAAAACACGTGTAGACCAAAACCTGTTTCGCAAAAATGTATTGGAAGCTTACGAATATCGTTGCTGCGTCACTGGTCTAGAAGAACCGTCATTACTCGTTGCTAGCCATATCCTACCTTGGAGCCACTCGATCGAACAACGCCTTAACCCTAGTAACGGATTGTGTCTGTCCAGTTTGCACGACAAAGCTTTTGACCGTGGGCTCATTACGTTTGATGATAAGTTGGAGTTGGTATTATCAACACAGATTAAGAAGTTAAAAAGTAGCATTTATGTGAATAACTTTGAAAATTATGAAGGAAAAAAAATTCGGTTACCGTTATATTATCACCCGGACAACAGACACCTGGCTTATCACAGAGATAATATATTTCTAGGTAACTAAATTTCACTTATTTTACTGCATATATAATCAGGCTAGTCTAACAATTTGCTCAGCATTGAAATCCCTTCATTTAACTCTTGACATAGCCCCGTTTAGCCGGAGTAACTGTATCTATCATAAAACCTTGCGATGTCATGTCATTGCATGAATACGCTTTCGATATGAAAGCGCATTCAGCAAAAACATCAGCCAGTAATTATCAACATTGTTGCTGACATTCTAACTCGGTTTAAGATTCGCCAGCGCACGCAGCGGTCGTCTTTCCAATTCAAACGTATCAATGAATAGTAGTGGCGACTCCCCGCCAGCCAATCCAAAAGAGTCAATCAGGGCATCATGTTCGGCTTCTCTCCATTGCCATAAAGGATGTGTTACGGCCGCTCTCCAAAGTTCTTTCCCATCCTGTATTTCAATAAGAACAGGTAATGAATACTCTTTTAACAATTTGATCGTTGCCGGTCGTAGTGCCTCGACGTCTTCCGCTAACTCAAATGCTCTTTGTCGCCATTCTTTCATTTCTGGCTGACTCCAATCAGCGGCGTTCAGACCACACACGAATTCGGGCATAACCATTGCCCGTAAATAGGCCATACCTAAACGCCAGTCCAGCAAGCCGTGATACCGACGGTTGCCATAGCGCTGTATGCATTTGTAACAGGCCGTTTGACATTGAGCAGGATGATCCTTCTTCAGAAAGTCAACCATTGGCCAGACGCACTTATCTTCCAGAATCTCATGCAATAATGTGACGATCAAAGGTGGACCGCCAGCGATGGCAGGTTCGGCAAGTCGTCTGCATAATCCTGAACCATTGATCAACGCGTCGGCGATTTGCAAGATGGGTTTACCAAGATGCACTCGGGGTTCAAGCATTTCGAATTCATCTGGCGAAACATCCAGATAGAGTGCTGCCTTATGCGTCAATATCTGGGTCGCACTAATAGCAGCAGCACGCGTAGGCAAATTCATGTGCTCGCCGTATCTGGCGACCATGTCCAGATTAAGGCGTGCATCGAATTTAGTTAATTCAATATGAAGCGATTCTGTCTCTTTGCTTGATACAAGTCCAAAACTTTTTTTCTTGCCGCTACATTGCCAGCGCGGGTTATTGTGAGACTCCAACCAACCTGAATCGATAGCCTGTTCACCTTTAACTGACGGACAATAAGTAGAAAAGGGCATTGGTGCTTTTAGATCATTTGCCAAGTCAACAGTAAATCGTTCACCTTCCTTTTCTCCATTAATGGGGCCATCATTGAGGCGAAGAATGGTCACTTCGCCACGTCGTACAGTGAAAGAGTCGCATTTTGTTGGAACCCCCTCATGCAACACTGTCGCCGTGGTTTTTAACGACATACGGATAAAACTATCCATATCGTCTTTGGGTTTGAAATCCGTGCGAAAAGCTGCAGGCGTGATATAAAGCCTGAATTCTTCAGGACTGATCGGTGTTCGGCAATCCTCGCAATTAATGTCGTTGTCAGGTTTATGTAACTCCAGCTTGGCAGAACCGCATGCAGGGCAAATTGCTACATGGCTACACGACTCCTGCCATGAGCCTACCACCGAAAGATCCGATATTCGATTGTTCTGGATCTGTGGTTCCTGGTAATTTCCTGTGAAGCCTATTACCTCATGCTTTTTCTTATCCTTGATCAATACCGAACCAGGAGCATATTCAAAAACTGCTAGATCAAGATCGCGATCCATCGTCGACCATTCGTATTCTTCTTGGGCATTTATACCTTTTGTTTTACGTAATCCTAAATAAAGGTTTCGCACCCGAGTCGGCATGCCATACATCGGCAGTTTACCGTGCTCGGCCAGGAAACGTGCAAGCCCTATATCGTCTTCAGGGACGCAAGCGTTCAGTTTATCGATTTCATCAATTATGCCTTCCGCATTTACTGCAGAATAAAGACGCCGTTTTTGCTCTGGATCGAACGTTGCTGCCTCAATAAAGCGATCATGTATATTCTGAGTTGTTTTCAACGCTCCCAGCAATCGTTCAGCCCAATTCTTTTCATCGCTATGATAGTAATCATGCGTAGAAATATATTCACCGTGAATATCAGGTGGAACGAGTTTATCTCCAGGGAAGGTTATTCCATTTCTATAATCCTCTTCGCGTAAAAGATTAAATGCAGCTCTAAGCCATACTTTCCGCATGAGTCTTAATGGAATGGCGTCGTGATCTACCGCCAGGAAAGGTGGCGGCGGCGAATCGCCGGTGATTGCATGAGGATGAGCAAAATAGTATGCATCATGAGTACGCCCACGACAAAATGTGATAACAAAAGAAAAAGCTTGGCCGCGTCGTCCAGCTCGACCGACGCGTTGCTGGTAGTTAAAACGTTGAGGGGGCATGTTGGCCTGATAAACCGACTGAAGTGAACCGATATCAATTCCGACTTCCATTGTCGTAGTAACGGCTAGCATATCAATTTCTGTGTCTAGCTTTTCAAGTTCACTAACTTTATCGACAAAAATCCCCTTGAACTTACGCAGACGATCGGAGAAATCATCCGTCTGCCCCGTCAATTCTTCGACGTTCAGCCGGAAACGTTTAACTCCGTCTCGCTCTCCACGTACAATGCGTTTACCAAGAAAATTGTCTTCCCATAGATCTTCGACAAACCCGCTGGGTTCAAGAGCGAGTGCATTCACGCAACGGGTACAATATTTAAACCCTAAATGTAAGTGAATTCGCCCACAGTTACCGCATTGCCAGTAATTATCGCCAGGTTTGGCGACCTTAAGAAACAACTTGCCGATACTAATTAACCCCGCCGGATGTTTCAAATCAGCAAACTGCTTTAATACACGTGTCAAACCATCTTGATAGTTGTTATCACCAAACAAAACCCTGGCAATTCGCTTAATCTTTTCTTTTTCAACATCTTTCCCAAAACACCAATCACGAGTGCGACTTTCATCGTAATATTTGTTCTCTTTAACACGATAGGCACCGGAAAACACCCTTAGCCAAGCATCAATTTCAGGCATTTCATCTTTATCTGAGATGCATGGATATGCCAATCCTGTTTCTTCCAGCGCGAAAAATGTATTGGCGAAAATAACATCATCTATCAGTTCAGACTGATCTAAAGATATTTTCGTTTTTATTTTCATTCGTTCATGAGAAGGAAGCCTTTCACTAAATCTAATAGTCGCCCCTTCTTTAATGAAATTAGCATGCCAAACAGTGCTATCATTCTCATCTGAATTAGAACGATATTTATAGGGTGATATTCCCAGCCTGACGAGCTCAGATGTGATTCTTCCTATTGAGTCGCCTTCAGACTCCAGTAATTTGTCGATTTTTACCCGTCTATATTTACAAAGCTCAGTAATTCCGGCTTGGTTTTTTTGAAGATCATGCAGCCTGATATATTCATCATAATCTCCAGATTGTTTAGCCTTGGCTTTCCTGTCTTCAATATCCGCGTCTGAAATGTACCTGCTTTCAGCCTCGTTAATCATCGCTCTGGAAGATGCGACCAATATTTCCCTGCGTAGATCACGCAAGTGCAGCCGTTCGATTTCCAGCGCCATTGATGCCGCATCCTGTCGACTGTCTGAGAAAACAATACTCTTTGCTTCCGCGCCAATCGCATGTAGTAATTCAAATAGCTCCGTTGCTACCAGCTGGGATGATTTCGTCACACCAGTACGAAATGCGCGAATGGGCGTTCTGGAACGATTGCTGGCAGGCCGGTTGGAATAGTCAATGCCGCAGTTAGGGCAGCAGAAAGGCTGCGCAGAAGGGCTCTTCGCAGGCTCGCCTTTTTTAGGCTTAACCGGATTCTGGAAATAGAGATACCCGCGAACCACGCCAGTATTTGTCGGTGATATATCCTGCCCAACAGTCACTATACCAGTAACAGGATTAAGTGCCGCCTTATCCCAGGCATCCCAACCTTTTTCGCAGCCTGCTGGACTTTTATCTGACATATCGACAGGCCAGAAAACCGCAAACTCATCCAACGTCATATCATCGTAGTATTCTGCGCCGGGGCGTTCTGGAAGATTTTCCAGATTGGTTGCCGAAGGTAATAATTCGATGGTTTTACCGTGATTCTGTCCCTTCTGACCGCCGATCAGTAACTCGCCGCACGCTTCACAATACAGCATTTCGAACAAACGGCGACCACGTTTCCCACCTGGAGTTGATGGCGCATGCGACAAGCCTCGTTCCAGACAAAAATCGGAGAATTTCGCCTTTTGCTCTCCCGGCGATACGGAGGCGAAGAAACCCTCAATATTTCTGACGAATGTATGCACGCGAAAAGCTGGAGTGACGTTGGCAGGTTTCTCGAACTCTTTCCCAGATTCCGGCAGCGCGCGTAACAGCATTAACCCGCGCAATGCTAATTCCAATTCATCTTGATTACCCGCGTCTTCCTTAATAAAAATCTTATCAATGATTAACCCCGGCGGCATCGCTCGCGGCGACTCGCTGCCTTCTTTTATGCAAGCATTGGTCAGCAGCGCAGCTGCTTTTTCCGCTGCTTGTTTAATGCCTTGCATGCCATTTTGCGCTTTCAAGCCTAGAGCCAGAAAGACATTAGACAAAGCCTGATTAAGCGCGTCCGTCATGTTCAGATTACGAACGACGTTTTCCTGCCCCTCAAGTGCAACCCGCATCAATGCGGCGAAAGGCCACACAGCGATTTTTCCTTCAGGTTTTGGTGGTATATATGGTTTTCCCTGAATAACGCAATTACGCCAGAAGTCAGGCTTATCGCTACCGGGATCCAGAGAGTCGCGGCAAGTGCCAAAGGGGGCAAAGAGATCCCGAAGGTATTTCCGTGATTGTTCTCCATCCGTGCCATCCATCGGAAGGGATGCAGACGACGCCAGCAAACGCAGTTTGTAACGATGTTTCGGGTCATCAAGCCCTAATCTGATAATCAGCGACTTAATTAACATTGCGGTTTCGGTTCCAGCAGAACCACGCATTAAATGCAGCTCGTCGAATACCAGATAGAAGTACGCGTCGTTGTTATTCATCAGCCATTCACGCGTAGCATCAAAAATACCGTCCTCAACTTCTCGCGAAAGCATAGCCCCCAGCATTGAGGCGTTAGTGACGAGAACGTCAGGCGGGGCTGCCTGCATATCCCAGCGAGAAACCATTTCCCCACCGTCTGTCGAAGGAAATATATATCGGGTCTTTTCCGAAACGTTTTCTTTTTCTTCGTCGAATGCACGCGCAGCCTGCTGATCGCTATCAATTCGCTTCAACGCCTTACGTAATTTTTCAAGATTACGGGCACGACGACTTTTTTCCGATTTGACTCCAGAGATTCGGGGATGACTGGCGTAGCCGGTAACCGGTGTTGCGCTGGTATATTGCCCGAAGAAGATCCGATTTCCTGCGAAGCGATGTTCCATCACCTGCCGTGCGTCATCTGAATCCAACGTTTTACGTAAACGCGCCATTTGATCTTCAACTAGAGCGTTCATTGGGTAAAGCACCAGCGCCCTGACTGCAGCCTGACGTTTTTCTCCTTCACGACGAGAAGCCCAGCTTGTTTTTTCGCCGTTCCACCATCGATTTTGCAGATAACCGTCGTAAGGTGCGGCCCAGCTGACAGCCTCATTCGATAGTGCTGCCAGTATAGGCAACATAAAACTTTCCGTTTTTCCCGAACCTGTTCCCGATGTAACAATACCGGGGCAACCAGGAGAAAGACCTCGCTCCAGCATTTGAATCTGGTGGCTATATGGCGCATGGACTGAACGACGCGGCCAGATCTCATCACCAGGTTTCGCATCGAACAGACCAGATAACGCTAATTCAGCGAACGCCTTACGGCCTTTATGAGACAAACTATTCAGCGGCCCACAGTCCATCTCGGCCAGAACTTCTAGCGTTTTATCAGAAGATTCATACCGTAAAACAGGTTCAATGTATGGTTCTGCGGCAAATTCACCGCTACTGTTCAGCAGATTGCGTCTTGATGCTGCGACGGAAGGATCGGCAATTCGGAAGTTGGTTTCTATATATGAAATGAAGAAGTCCTGAATGCGGCGAAAACCACCAATCGGATCTAACATGATTTCCTTCTCCTATAATTTATTTGGCTTACATCTCGTTATTCTGTAAATCGGCGTATAAATCGATTAAGTACTTCTGATATATGGCTTTGTTTTTATCATCAAGCGGCGCGAATTCATGCGCAGTTTTCATCGCCCGTAGGGTATTTACCAGATCCAGACGCCCGGCCGACATTTCATCCGCGATAGTGAGTTTGTCTTGTAGCGAATCTTCTGATGCCGGACCGGGATCCAGCTCACTATGATTTTCTAAAGAAAGATGTAAAGGAGACAGCGCAATCGCATCCCGAATGATGACGTTTTCCATCCGCAAGCGAAGATGTTTTCCCTTTATTTTCTCCACCTCATCGCAATCTTCATTTTCAATGGTGCCGCAAATCAGAAAGCGTCGGGGTAAATCGCCGCTGTGTAATTGATCTTTCAGCGCCGGTAACCAGAAACGCACACCGGAACATTCGACACACTCAATGACAGCGAGAATCGTTCGCGGACGGGAGGCTCCACTCAGTAATAACCCCTGGTAAAGCGGTGTCGCCAGATGATTCCCCGCGCGAACCCAAAGATCCTCGCAGGAAATCATCGTCGGATCAGCAACCAGTCGGATGGAGCGGCCTGAAGAAATCAGCGATTCGGCAATAGCAAGGAAGTCTTGTGTTTCCGGGCCATATAACAACGGGCACTCGCCGGCCAACATCAACACCAGAAATTGCGTCATGAGTATCTTTCCGTCGGGCGTCAGCAACTTGTTCTCTCTGACGGTCTGACCGAATTCTTCACAGGATACGACTCTCGCTTGCGCCGGGAGGCGTACTTCAGGAATCGCTGAGTAAGCCATACGACGAGCCTTCTCAGTAATAGCAATATCCATTTTTTCAAGTTCAATTTTCGCCTGGGCAGTACGTTCTTCGGTATCTGTTAAAGACGCCAAACATACTTCATGCTCACAGCTCAGAGAAGCCAGTATCTGATGCTGATTTTCGTTCTGAGCATATAAATCAGCGCTGGTGTCTTTCAGACGGCTAATTTCGCTTTCGAGATGCACTTTTTCCTGTTTAAGCGTTCGTTCTATATCCGCTTGTTTTTCTGCGAAATCAATCTGAAATTTTTCTTCTTCGAGCTGCCGTAATTGTACGATCTCTTCTTCGATCTCGCTTTTCCTTGTCTTCTTCAAAACGGCCATTTCCGTTTCAATAGCTTCACGGCGTCGCAGTCGTTCAGCTGAAAACTCTTTATCAAGCGCCTTATACTGTTCGGCGCGCAACGCGACTCGCTCTTCTTCCGCAATGTTTTGTATCTGATGCTCGAGAAGGTAGGCAATCTGCTGGTCCTTCAACACTGATTCGGTAAACTGACGAGCCAGCGAATCCTCTTCCTCCAGTTTCTTAGCCAACTCTCCTGCCCGGAGCGTTTGAGCGGCAGCCAGCAGAGCATCGACGCCGGAAGTTAATTTTCCATTTTGCTCATTTATGTGCACTCGGAGCCATGAAGCGATTTCGGTTGTCAAACCAGCGCAGGAAAGGTGTTGAATAACGTTTTCGATGTACTGCTTATCCGGCGTCCAGTCATGGATCCGAGCAGGTGATGCATCGACATCGGGCATATAAAACGACTTTCCACTTTCAGATATGCCGGATACGGAAATCACACTACCTTCATGGAAATCATATTCATAAACGTTCTGGCTTTTGGACAGAATCAAATATCCTGATTTCGACTCAGCCATATTCGCCAGAATCAGACCATCCGGCCCAAAACGGATAGCCCATAATCCTGGTTCGCCATCTGTCGTTATGCCATTGAAACTCAATTGGCGACGCACTTCCAATAACGACTGGCCGGAAGATAAATCATAATAAGGATAAATACGGCGGGCATGTTTCGCCTGAGCTCTGTTGCGTATGCCGGGTCCAACATGAAAAGCAGCCCATTCGTCCTTCCGAAGTTGCAAAGCGTCAGTCTCGTTAAACTCAACTTCTCCCGTACGAGGGAACAATTTCTTAGGGTTTTCGATCGTGCGCCAACCAACAGGCGTTTCCTGCACGATAACTTTGAGATAAGACTGATAATTTCTGCGATCAAATTGACCAAGATACAAAGGGATTTTGCTCATCTTTAATTTTCCTTATCATCCCAGCGTCAGCGTTAGCCGACCGTTTCGCCAAATCGTACGTATTTTTCCGCCGGAATGACGGCTGGCGGAAACTAAGCGGTTTATATCACCCTCACCATGTGGAAAGAGGGAATTGAAGCATCCCGGAAGCAGCGATTCTAACCAGCGGAATGAGACGTCATCGACAGGATAGGCATAACCGGAGTCCACCGGACCTCCGTTTCTGAGCGTGTGACGCCGTATTCCCGCGGCCAGCGCATCGGGTAGGCCGCAATCATTAATAAGGCATATCAGATGATTTTTGGCGACGCGTTCAAACACGGGTTCCCGGTTTTTCGCGCCAGCGGTGATAATAGCGGCAGTTCGGGAAAGAAAATGCATCGTTTTTCGCCCGGAAATCACCCGATAGATATCATGATCTCGCCCGCCAGGATGAATATGAAGTGACAGAGACACTGATTCTTTCTCTAGGGAGCCATCCTGCTGAAATATTCCCGAACGCCAGTTCCAGACCGCCGCTGGCTCGTGTAGTTCAGCGGTGCGTTCCGTCGTGACAAGTGAAAGCGGTGTTGTATTGGATGACGATGGGGCTTCGATAAGCGGCCATCCCAGACGCTGAGATAACGCAACAGGATTAGCGAGTACGGCTCCAAATACAGGGGGCGACCAGAAGCTTATGCCACGACGACGGAAACTTTCTCCGCCCAGCCCGGCAACCGCTTTTTGAAAATCATCCATCAGACTGGCGCAGACAGCACCTTCCACAACAACCAGAGAATTTTCTCCGTTGCAAATCTGAAGCAACGAGGGTTTAACCAGCGTCCATGCCCGACCTTTCCACTCAGGGCGTAGGCGTGGCTGGATCAGACCCGCATGATGTAAACAACGAATCAAATGCCACACGTTGATGTTGTCGGCCACATGCCTGAGAAGAGCAAATAATTCGGCTTCTTCCCAGCCGCTAGCTCCGCTGGCGTAAATCGCCTCTAGAAGATGATCGCAGCATACTTCGTTATCTTCCCACTGCAACAGTTCTTCGAAATTAAACGTCGGTGCCTGTAGAGCAGACATCGACCAGTCATAAAGCGGTTCAAATCGGTATCTTGCGCTTTCGCCCAAAGTCGGGTGTGGTACGGCGCGAGTGAAAAATCGCGCGCGACGCCTCCACGGCGGCATTTTTTCCCCCACTTCAAGCACCGGCTCGATAAAGAACTCACCACTAAGCGACCCAGTAGAAATCAAACGACCATCTATTACAGAAACATTGGTTCCCGCTCCATCATTTCCAGATGCATATATTTTGTAGCTTCGCGTATCTGACTCAACAGAAGGCAAAAACGCCGGTAATCCCAGCCATCCGCCAGGTACGCGTATTCCACCGTATAGCTGAGGGCGCGTAACGTCATCATCTTGAATACCCAAAGAGGATCTTAGTGAGCGGAATATATCCATCGCTGAAACCTGGTTCAGCGGCTGGGTCGTTAAAACCCACTCATCCTCTGCAATATACCCGTTGAGGCGTTTGCTCATCTGTACAGAATGTTTACTGGATAAGGCGATATGAAACCGTTGCGAATATACGTCAGGAGACGATTTCGCTCTCCAGCGCCCATTTCCGATCTCATAAAAAAATAATAATCCGGCCTGCGTCGCTTTCCCCAGATTTTCGCTGTTCTCAGCGTAGTGGGCGCTAAGGGCTTTGGATAACGTAGGATGAAAAACTCTTTCTCCTCTCTCGTCCGCGCTACTGAAATAACACCGCGAACCGTCGAAGTCGACATACATATCAATGATGGACTGATGCGTCGTTATACAGGACGATATCCCGACCGCCCGTTGACGCAGGCGCCAGAAAGGCATATCAAACAGTGCGCGACGCCCCAACAACCACGCATCTCTGAATTCGGCGAAAGCCTCCTTCAGCGCATGAGAAACGCTTTGTCTCTGAATAACAATCTGAAAGTATTCTATTAACTGGCGTGGGCTAGCGGCGGCTTGCGGATGGCTTTCAAGACATTCACTCATCAGGCGCAGATCGGCTCTATTCGGGAATGCCAACCGCAAGGTGTGACCGATCTGAACCCAGCCATCCCGCGGCGGCAAGACAAGGCGCCTGTAGGGTTCGCCTTCCTGAATACGTTGATTCAGCCATTCGGCTAATGCCTCCCACATCGCGTTGACGCCAGATAAGTTCTGAAAGCTATGCCCGGTTCCCAACCAGTTCTGTAACTTCAGACGAAAATCATTACGTTCTTCCTGTGCGTCGAATTGACTACTAATAAGCAACGTCATGACAAGATACGTAAAATATCCGGGCGATCGACGAGTCGACTTTTCCATCATACCGCCTTCAAGGCGCTGCGGCAGATCTCGTATTTTAGACATACAGGTTCGAAATGCTTCTTCAATTTCATCCGCGGTAATGCCTCTGTCAGCGAACGCTGCCGCAAGCGTCACTGGCGTAACTTCAAACCAGCGAATATCTTGCGCGTCGCCGTCAGCACCGAACCGGAGAAAATAATCGATCAGTTTACTTTCCCAACCATCGGGCGTGACGAGCGACGTCCAGTTCATTCGCGAATATCCTCCATCTGTTGGGTATTAATTCGGACTGCCATCGCGAGTGGCTCTAGAATGCGTTCGGCCAGAAAACTAACAGAAGGAACGGCAAGGCCATCGCCGATCACTTTAAACGCAGAATGATATGCCACTGGGAGAATAAAATCGTCCGGCAACCCCATTAACGCCGCCGCTTCTTTGACCGACAACAAGCGCGTTTTCACCTGCTCGCCTTTGACAACGATAATACGAGGACGAGAAGCTCCGCCTTTTGGCGTTCTAAGACAACCAAGAACGGCTGAGAACGTAATTTCAGTCCGTTGCCTGTTGACGCCTTTTTCTTTGCGCATGCGTAAATAAAGGCTGCCAGTTTTTGTCGTACCGGATGCCTGCGCGCTCGCTAGACGCGCCAAGTTCGCCGGTGCCATCATACTGATAAGCCGTTGTGTTTCATCGACAGAATGCCATTGCGCATTTTCGTCTTCAAAATCGATTAAGTCGTCCAACTCCTTCGTTCTGGCGTCTGGTATATTGCCAGGCGACCACCAGATCCAGTCATTACGAACATCATCCGCCAGTGCATCGCAGGCGCGAAGAAGCGAAGGTGAATGCCATTGCGACAAAGGTTCTTCTGAAACCAAAATTTCGGGAATAGAAACATGGCGACTAATAGCCATAAGAAATACACGGGGCCTGGACTGTGGAAGAAAGTGCTTTGCATCAATGATTACTGCGCCATATCGGTAGCCCGTTTTACTTAACTGATGGCATATCGCAGCGAAATGGCTCCCCTGATCCAGCGTCAACAACCCAAGAACATTTTCAAGAACAAGAATCGGCGGTTTACGGTTTTCCTCGCCGAGCCTGCTTATCAAATCGAGGAACGGCCATACCGCGCCGGACCGCGTGGTTTCATCCCCGCTGGAGTCTCTTTCGCCGATCCCCAGTCCATTACCGGCCAACGATAAATCCTGGCAAGGGAACGAGGCCCAGCTTAAATCAGCATGGTGTGGCAGGTCATCAGGGTCAATTTCGCGTATATCGCGCATATCGAAATGTTCATCTCCCCAGTTGTCGATGTAGGTCGATGCTTTTATCGGGTCCATGTCGTTGGCGAACAGACATTGCCACTGTTTTCCCAGCCCAGCTCTGGCCATACCGCCGCCCGCGAAAAACTCATAGAAACTGAACCCCGCCTCGCAAGGTTCCGTTAAATGATTGTTATCCGTGACAGTTTCAACGCTCATTATTGGACCATAAAATAATATTACTGAATCGGAGCATCACTCTACTTCCTGAAAAGATAATGTTAACTAGATAGTTTATAAAATCATGAAGATAATATCCATATGAATAAATGTACGCGCTTAAGCCGAAAAGTTTATAATCCAATTGAAAACAAAGATATTTTTTCCTTCATCAAATTATGGCTATTGAAACGAGGAAGAAAAAATGCAAATAGTCGGCACCTTCGCTGTAAAATGTCTTTTATTTAAAATACTCACTACTGGAGCTGATACCTAAAATGTCGTTTACCATTTCCCCTTGGTCTGAGCTAGCACAACGATACGATGGAACCATTTTACTGGGCAACGGTGCAAGCATCGCCGTCAGTCCTCGTTTTGCGTATGGATCCCTACTTGAATACGTCACGCAAAGAGAGAGTCTGGAGGAAGATGTACGCAGGCTTTTTGACTTTTTTAAAACGAAAGATTTTGAACTTATTCTGCGTATCGTTTGGCAGGCATCTAACGTCAATAAATCTTTAGAAATTGAGGATGCCCGTACCCATGATGCCTATCTCCGAATCCGCGAATGCCTTATTCAGGCTGTACGAGATGTGCATCCTGAGCATGATGAAGTTAATGAACAACTGCCATATATTTACGAATTTCTGAAAAGATTCAATACTGTTATTTCACTTAACTATGACCTGATCGTTTACTGGACAATGACATATGGCCTGGATATCAATGATCAACACCGATTTAAGGATTGCTTTCTTAAAAGAGGTCTTTTTGAACAGGATTGGCAACGGTTAAGAGGGATGCTTATAAATGAAAAATCTAATACGCTTGTTTTTTATCCGCATGGCAGCCTTATATTGTGTCGAAATCGTATCGAACAGGAGAGTAAAATTCATATTCAGAACACGGGGTTGCTTGAATCTATTTTGGAACGTTGGCAAAGCGAGGAAGTCGTTCCGCTGTTTGTGAGCGAAGGAACGTATGAACAGAAAGTTAATTCGATTCATAGCAGTTTTTATCTTTCAACGATTTACCGTGAAGTTCTCGCTGAACAGCGTGAAAATCTTGTGATTCTAGGTTGGGGAATGGGCGAGCATGATATACATCTACTAAAACGAATGGCTAGGGCGGGCATAAAGCGAGTCGCGGTATCTGTTTTTAGAGGAGATCAGGCATATTGCAATAGAGCAAACCAATTGATCAAAGACAATCTTGGGAAAAATATTATGATAGAGTTTTTCGACAGTGAAAGTCCGGGCTGTTGGAATCAGCGGCCATAAAATTTGACACAGGGGTTCTAACTGGTAACAGTGTAAGGACGTAACTAAGGCGGTACATTACCAGTCTGCGTTCCTTTATAGATTTAAGTAGAATAAAATTTTAATTTTTCCATTGGATAGTTCATTAATTCGTTGGGCTGTCGCCACAACCGTAGACATTATCTGTCCTCACAACGAGGCCTGTTCGAAGGCCTCATGGCTCATCGCCGTGTACTGATTCTGCAGCCCAAACGGCAGGTAGCTGTCGCAGTGAACCAATACGTTCTGATAGAAAATGGTGCTGCCAAACACCGAACGCGCCAGATTGACTTCGCCCGGTGTTAACGCCCGCGAGATCCCTTCCTGTTGTGGCTCCATCCTGGAACGCCTTGATCCGAAAGGCTTCAATGAAACGCCACTTTAGCCTCTAAGGTCAATCAGATAGGCCTTAGAAAAGCATCAGGAAGATCCAGTTTTTACGGGGATGAGAAATGGGTCAATACAGAGTAAAAATAGAAAGGTAGTGGCGGCGGGCAGATTACAGGCACAAAAAAACCACCTTTCGGTGGCTTCTTGTTCGCGCGGTACTTAATGGTGCCGAAGGCCGGACTCGAACCGGCACGTATCTCTACGGTTGATTTTGAATCAACTGCGTCTACCGATTTCGCCACTTCGGCACTGAAGTAGTATGCGGAAAACGGGTGAATTATACCTTCCCGCGACCAGCACGCAACACTTATCCGTTGTTCAATGAGTTAAGTGTCGAAAAAACCGCCGCAACGCGCGTTTGTCCGCCCCGCCTTCCTGCTGCGCGCCCTTCACAACTGCGCTGGTGATGAGCATCAAGCTATTGCAAAGAGCATCGGGGCTCAGTCACCACCGCACTCACGCGATATCGTCCGATGCCAGATTCCAGCATCGTTGCGCAGAACAATGATGGCTCCTCTGCCGAACGTCACTCGCTCCCACTAGCCAGAACCGCTCGCCCAACTAGCGAAACAGGTTCAGGAACCCGCCACGCGCCAGCCTCCCTCCTCATAGCCACCAGCCCCTATCAAAAACAAAATAATCCCCAGCCGCAATGACAACGCTGCAAATAATTGCATAACAATGTGTCAGCCAATAAAGAATGAGGTTGCGCAACATTCCAGGAACAATATTTTTTCATTGCTGAATATCAGACAGGAAATAAAAAATCGAAACGGGGGCTATAAAAAGACAGAGGTTATTCACGCTGGATGGGTTTTATCTGAAATCACCAGAAAATAGCGTACATACATAACAAAATGGCTAGTTTATGCCTAAAAACCAGCTGAGATCGCTTGCCTCTGCGGAGTTAATAGCTTTAAGATGGTGCAAGAAAATTTTCCCTGGTGTTGGCCAATATTGGCAACCTGGCCCTACGCGGTCAGGTTTTTTTTTGTATTTTTTATCAAAACATTACCGGGAAAGTGTATCGCCTTAAGGGGTGGGAAACTAGTTAGACTAAAGTACAGTCCCTTACTAGACCTTTATAAGTTCATGCAGGTTATTATTTCACATCGCAGAGATCGGAGCCGATACGCTATTGCAGCCTTCACGTTAATCGCCACGCGGCCAACTCAATACCGATTTAACGCCCGTCATTTCCCGAATCGAAAGACGCTGTTCGCCAGCCGATATTTTCTCCATTTAGACGTATCCCGGCTGATGAGTTCTGCGCAGTCGTTGCCTCAGTATTCCACAGGCTAGCTAGCCCATCACTCCACCGGTTTAATCAGCCGCAGCTCCATCCCCAGGCGCACGGCATGTCGGGCATTCGTGACCCCCAGCTTTTTGACGACGTTGGACATATGAAACTTGATGGTGCCGGTCTTGATGCCCAGGATCATCGCCGTTTCCTGGTAGGTTTTACCCACGCTGGCCCAATAGAGGATCTCGTTTTCCCTGTCGGTAAAGCGGGCGTTTCTCTCCAGGGCTGCGGCGTTTTTTGCTGACAGTGGTGACAGCGCCAGATAGGACTCATGGATTGAGGCCAGCAATACCGAAATATCACCTTTACGATCGGTGAGCGCCTGAATGGCTTCCGTTTTCTGTTCCGCATTGAAGGCAAAGGAAAGCGTGACGAGATTGTCGTTGTAATCGTGCAGCACGAAGGTATAGCCGTGCGTCACACCGAACTCGCGGGCCTGTTCAAACAGTTCGGGAAAATGCAGCCCTCCGTCCGCCATGATTTGCTCGTCCCAGGCGAAGGGGGTCAGGCGGTTGCGGGCGGTAAGCACCACCGGATCAATGTACTGCAACCCCTGCTCTTGATACTTTTTTACCCATTCACTCGGGTAGTTGGTGACGCCAAAGATGCAGGCAATGTCTTTTTTGGATAACACCACATACGCCCACAGAAGATCGCCCAACTCTCCTAGTGCCGCTTCCAGGCGCTTGCCGATAATGTTGCTGAGATTATATTCATCTTCCATTGGCTGTCTGCCCCCTCTCCCTGCATTGCCGCTGAGGTGACTATAGCACGACAAAAACCGCAGGCGGGGGGATGTCG